>CM040997.1:13472160-13507174 GCA_022985145.1 Pangasius djambal
TATATATATATATATATATATATATGTATTACATTTTGCATATAGAATGACAATACGGAGGCCATATACATTTGCTATACACCTTCCTGCAGAACAGCACACACTTTGGCTGGCTGGCTGTAGATAAGAAAGCTGGACTTCACTACACTTATTCTCTCTCTCACACACACACACACACACACACACACACACACACACACACACACATACACACACATACACACACATACACACACATACACACACATACACACACATACACATACACACACACACACACACACACATACACACACATACACACACCTCTGAAAAACAGCTACAGCTGACCAACCACTTCCAGCAGAAATCACTTGTGTCTGACACCAAAACACAAACACTTATTTGGAGGCAAATTGATAAACCAGAATCCAGAGCAGGAAATACTTATTCAGGTTAAAGTATGTATAGAAGTGATGCAGCTCAACAAATAGCTGAGAGTCAAGTCTGAGCTTAATAACACACACTTTCGATTCCTGATAAAGACTTCACAGCTCAAGAGGTTAATTGCAGCTCAATAAATGTGCTGTATAATAGGCTGTGAGCTACATGTGCAATGACACAGGATTTACACACAAAACCTGAAAATGAGCACTCATTTAAAAGATTAACAGATAATTACAAGATTAGTTACCAAGCAGCAAGTTAATTATTCAAATCATTGATTGGACTAGGCTTGTGCGATACTGATTTTTTTTCCCCACTGCATGCAATTTTCCAGTTAAAAATATCAAGATAAACGACATAATCATTCAGAACCTTTTAAAACAAGACAGGAAGACGAGCATTTCCACCATTTCAGGTTTAAAGAGAGTAGAGGAGTGTGTAATAATACACTATATGGGCTAAGTATGTGGACACCTGACCATCACACCCATATGTGTGTTCCTTCCCCAAACTGACACCCCAAAGCTGGAAGCACACAATTGTCTAGAATGTCTTTGTATGGCAATACTGCAATACTTTTTATACTGCCAATACTCTAGCGTTAAGATTTCCCTTCACTGGAACTAAGAGGCATGACAATGCCACTGCGCACAAAGTGAGGTCCATGAAGACATGGTTTGCCAAGGTTGGACTGGAGTTCAGAACACCTGCGCAAACCATTCCAGATTAATATATGACTTATTTGGCATTTTACTGGGGTGAAAAGGACCACAGTTTTGGTGAATTTTTGAGTGAATACTCAAAATACTTAATTGCATACTCCAGTGTCAAATTGCGGAAGCTCCTACGCAAAATGCAAGGCAGGTGGCAGGCAAGTGTGTAAATATAATATAATATAATTTGAACAAACATCACTGGATATCACGGCAGTGTAATATTGTGTCGAGACGATAATATTGTTATATCGCACAAGCCTAGATTGGCTTTTAACACAGAAAGCTGCCCTGTTGAGCTTCAACTGCCATTCAAAAGGTCAACCAGAGGAATCACACACACGCACACACACTCTACCTCTCCACCCTGTATAAATAACAGCATCATGGTGTGTGTTGCTGGTCTCTAACTTCTCGTATTTGGACTACAGAGGAATGCCAGCATGTCTGGCCCATCCTTTGACAGACGTCACTCCACCCCAAGAATATCATTTGCCCTCTGGTCTGGGTGACCTTTAAAAAGCTAAACTGAGCCAGTACCACCTGCTTTACTGTGGTCTTCAGCAAAGCATAGGTAAACACACACCCACAAACTTAATTTGAAAGCACATTATAAAACACACGAGACTTATGAGGTTGACTGTTGACTGGTTGACAGGGCTTGCCCAGTCCCACGTTATGTTTGCTCGGAAGCCAAATTAACTAGGCTAAAAAGTAGCAACTAACCTAATCTAATTGAGAAGCATGACTAATTAACTACATTAATACAATTTATGGAAATTAATGAGCACTTGAATCCCTGGGAACAATACAGACTTTATGCATCTGTAGTCTTTATCCTGTCCTGATAATATCTCTGCTGATTAAGCATCGTGTTTGTGCCTTCGAAAAAGGCAGAAAGTCTTTGGCCAACATCTCGGCTAAATGTGGCGTTCTCTGGTCACGCGTAAAAATGTTAAAGTCTAACAAGCTTCTTATCTTTTGCTCGATGAAGTATTTAAATGTGAGGTGACTGCGTGGTAACAGTTTTTTATGCTGCAGTGCACTTGTGTCACTTTTTCCACATCAAATATTGGGAATATTGTTTAGCATCCATTCAAGCTAATTAATATGCCTTGTAATAAATAGCTGCTAACACCCAGACCACGCCCCTTAGTTTGCATGCATAAAGCAGTAGGTGGCGGGATTTGGAAAAAGAATAGCATGCGCCAGTGCACTGAAGTGCACTTATAAACCAAGTAGAATGGGCTGCACTTAAACATACATATATGAAAAGTTTTAATCGGGAGGGAGTACAGTTTTTTCTTTCGTGATGAATAATGTGGGGGAAAAAAACAAAAACAAAACACACACATGGGTGCTGGAAATATCAACAGCCTACTGAACATGCTTGTCTGCCAGGCAACTGTAAATGAAAAACTGATAGCCTGGATATATAAACAGCTTGCCCCTGGTGCCTGGGCTGGTGATTTGTCCCCCATTCACAAACCATGACCTTTCATCACTTTAAGTGCCCACTGTCAGCCATATGGTGCAGTTGCCTGTAGTTCTTGCGATGCATCCGCACCATCAACCCTGGTTGAACCTCGCATGTTAAATTGCTATCTGAGGCCATTTCTGATCTTCTGATCATCCTAGTGAATCAGTATAGAAGAAGTGAAACCAGTTGGCAAAGCAATCAAACACTCAGAGCACACACATTATTACATTTCTTTTCATTTCTGCACATCTGCTGCAGCTAACTAGATTTAGTACGTTTATATACTATTGAGGCCACAGATTCTCCTTTTTTTTTTTTTTTTTGGATAACATCCCATTTTCTCCAAATTTGGTCACTGCCACTTATCACCCACTAGCTTGTTCTCACTGGCAGACAATAGCTACAAACCCGGGAGGGTCAGGGCTAACACATGCTTCCAGAGACATGTGCAGCTGTCATGACATCTTTAGTCGAACACCAAAAAAAAAAAAAAAAAAAAAAAGTGTTCCCACCCCTCTTAGACTCTCTTGGCTGTGCTTCCAATCTCTTCGCAACAGGGTCAGGGTTTAGCTCACGTGCCTCACGCTTCATCTTTCAGCAAAACTGGGTTTTCCAGTTTTCTTTTTCTGATTACAAATACACTACACTACTACCACCTCCTTGTATGAAGTTATTTGTGCAAGCAAATGAGCTAAATGATCAGATCTTCCCTAGTTCTTCGATCTCAATTTGGTACGTCAGAACCTGAATAAAATTCCGACATATTTCTTCAGGATGCAACCATTTTATTCATACACCATCCAGCATGTAGTGTTCCCTCATCTACAGCATTACGTCATGCATGTGGCACACATTATATAGGAATATATAGACATGGATAAATTTAACCAGGAAGCTGAATCCAGGATGACTAATCGGCGGAGACTGTAGAGCAGGAAGCAGCTCGCAGGCTAACGTGCAATCTCTCTAAAAGGATCTCTCACAGAAAGTCGTGGTTCAGTCATGCTAATAAAACTCTGGAGTCTTGAGAAACAGAGAGATGGAGTGTGTTTGGGTGTATGGGATCTGCTGTGTTCTTTCATGTGCTCAGAATTCACACTCGGATCAGAGCGCCAAAACTTCACAGAAGAAAAGAACTGAGGCTAACCAAAATAGTACGACAACATTTCCCACGTCAATAAAACTGGCATCTGGGGGCATCGAGAATCAGCGCCTGCTTGTCTTCAACATAAACCACACCAACCCGTATTAAGCAAGAGCTTTCATTTCTACAGCTCCCGTCATACAAGAGCACACCAATCTGGACTCTGTATAAAACGTTAAGCGTTGATCCACGTACCATTTCTCCATCCCTAGCACAATCCACATCCATGGCACATCCCCCTCCAAACAGTAGTAACTCATGGACATTGACCTGAAAGGTTGAGTGGGACGTCTGCCAGATATTCAACACCAGGACTGACAAATGTTCAGCCATTCATGAGTCACTCTGTCCCTGGGGGATGGAAAGCAACCATTTGCATATCTAACAGATCTCACTGATCAGTCTATCTCAAGCTGATTTGCATCAGACTCATGCAGGGTCCAGTCAGCACCATCAATGCCAGCCTCTAATGATGTGATAGTAGATGGACAGAAGAGGATTGCGACCAGATCAAAGTGATAACGTCTAAATTTCGTTATTTAGACAGTCACAATTCACTGAGTCAAGAAGCATGAGAATGGAAGCATTGGAAAGGATGATCTAGAGCAGGCTGGAGAACGTAATAAAGAACACCACCCTTAACGTGACATGCTCCTGAAATGTAATCCACACAGGACAGGAAGCTTTTTACATAAAGACCTTATTTCCATAATCATAAAAGCACTTATGATTTTGCACACGCTCTGAAAGTAAACGCACAATACAGAGGCAGCACTAACAGTCGCTAACGTAAAGCTGATTTAGACATTAATGTGCAGTTCAAGCTGTGAATTCGCAGACAAATCAATACGGGAGTGAAAAGACTAAAAGGGGCCAAGATTATAACAATGGCTTTCTGTTGAGTCGAGGAAGCTATGTCTGTGACGAGAGAAAAGTCTGGATGGGAGACCAAAGCCAGGAGTGGAGGGACCATGATTCGGAGGTTTTCACAGGCATGGGATTCATCCAGACTTTCAAGATAATGAAAGGGACTTTCAGCTACCTCTGTCAGCGACATTCGGCAAGATTTTTGAGCCAAGACACTAACTGGATTGACAAAGGGCCGACTGTTTAGACTGAGGCATCTCTACATATCAGATACGCATAGGATTTCAGTAGGACAAATAAACTGGTCCAAATCAGAATTGAAAATGTCAGATTCATTGGGATTTTTGATATTCCCCTTGGGGCTGCATGACTAATTTTTACTAGTTGGCCAGCAATTCAAAAAAAGTAGTCGACTAGTCATGTTTTCCATAGTTCCAGGCAAAATCTGGTTCAGGACATTGCTCATTTTAGGCCATTTTTAGTGCAGGTAAATAAGGATAAATAGCAAGGACAACGTCAAACAGCTTTTCTATTAAAAGCCATGCACAGGACACAGCTTATATTTCCATTTTCAATGC
Organism: Pangasius djambal; assembly: GCA_022985145.1. NCBI lineage: Eukaryota > Metazoa > Chordata > Actinopteri > Siluriformes > Pangasiidae > Pangasius > Pangasius djambal. The sequence goes on from CM040997.1 coordinate 13,477,369, forward strand.
TTTTTCAGGCTACACTGTTAATGAAGAAAATAAACAAATCACTGCAGTAAATGTGCAAAATAATGTGTGCATCATATTACACTATTTAAGGACATACAAACTCTTAAAAAAATTGACTGGGAGGTTTTTCCAGGCTAATAATGACCCATGAATCGGACCTCCATGTTTAACTGCCCACGACGGCGTTCACTACGTGCGCACAGTATGAGGATTTTATTGAAATTCTATTATACGACATACATAATGGAAAGATTGGGTGGGATTCGTTAGAACTGCCTCAGGAGGAGTGGGACCCCCATCTTCATTTAACCATAACAGTGATAACGTTACATTAAAACGAAAAAAAAAAAAAACAATACAAAAAAAAATCCCATTTCCCACCCTAGTCTTACACAATGTGCAGTTGACTGTAGAATTGGCAGTAGAAAAATAATCAGATATATATAAGAAAAAAAAATGTGAGAAGAACTTTGGCTGATCCTTATCGGAAGGCTGCCATCATTATTCAGTCATACGTCGTGGGGTTTACGGCTGAGCTGTCATTGTGGGGGAGATGGTGTGTGTGTGCCGATGGAGTTCTTTACTGCCTTGCTTGACATGTGGGGCTGTTGTACAGCAGCAAGACATACTGCAAGAAGGGCTGTACAGCTGGGAATTTCCCACCGAACAAGCAAGACAGTTGATCAGAGCATTGGTGCAAAGTACAACAAAGCACCTGGATTTCCTTCATTCCACACAGCCACAGGAGAGAAGACACAGTGCGGGAGACGAGGCTGAAGACAAGGGGGAAAAAATGTGGATGAAGAGGAAAAAAAACAAAAACAAACAAAAAAAAAAAAAAAACAACCTAGCTTATGCTACAACACATCTGTTTAATTTGAATGGGGCCTGAAAGGCCTGAAAGTGTGGTCTAAACACACACACCTGGTCACAAAAAGGATGGATGAACACCAGCAGTGTGACATTAGCCCTTTCAACAGCCTACACAGACTCTAATGAGGCTAATCATGGCTCGAAGCATCATGACGGGCTCTAGCCGCAGGGTCAGCAGCCGACAAGAACACAAAGCCAGCACTCTCGCTGTGGCCATAACCCAGGACTGAGCCGTTCATCAGCTTATTGATTGAGCACACTCGGTCTGAATATGTATTTAGACAAGCTGAATGCCAAACTGTGTCACAATGCTGCTCAATAGCAAACCTTTATGTGCCCTTTAATACAAGAGGTCAGTAGCTTCTGAAGTGTTAGTCAACTAGGAGTAAAAAAAAACAGTCAAGAAAAAAAATAAAATAAATCACAAGTGGGTATTAAAGCAAGTAGACACATTTAACTATGTTTTTGTGTATGAGATTCTCCAGATTCTACCTGAAGTGATGTGTGCTTCATGATGAACAGAGTACAGGCGGCAAGACTGTCTTGGGAAAACGCTCCACATCTCAACCTGCTGCATCAGCATTCTTTTTTCATGAAGCAATGATCTTCACAAATTACGTACGCACCAATTACAGCTCTTTATCTGATACCAGATGTTAGAGTACTTTCACACCCATTAGTCCATTTGCTGAGCTCGAATCAGAGTGAAATTGATCCTTTTGGTTTGTTTGCTATGTGGTTTAGTTGGTTTAGTTCACACTGGACATAATTAAACAAACCACAAACGTATGTAGAGCTGAAACCATAAAACCTTTTTCATTTATGGTGTGTGCATAGAACTGACACAAGACAGAACTGGTGCTCAATAAATGACTAGATAATTTTAGAAATATCTAGTTTGTGTAAACATCACCCATTTGCTTTCTCTTCGCAGTACTACAGCTCTGTCTTCTGTCTCAGTTTATGTCTCGCAGCTCAGTTTAACTGTTTATAACTACAAAATAATTCCACCATGTCACTTGGAATCGCTCAGGTGCTATCAGACTTTCGATTGCTGTGCTCTCACCTGCACAAACAAAATGCCGATTCAACCAGGCTGTATATGTGAAAGTACAATTAAAGTACAGAGTAATACCCAAAACTAACATCTTCACAAGCCCACACTTGCTTTCTGTAATCTTCCGTTGGCAAAGAAATATCTGAGGTGTAGTAGTGGTGCTATTTAGGACAAATTGTGTTCTGTGTTCTCAGTGTTTTATCATCAAGCTCACACACAATAAAGGCATAAAATAAGTCAGTGGATCTGATTGAAAGACGTTAACCCGAAGCCAGTAGATTCTTCAGTTTCAGGCCAGTATCAGCCCTGATACAGATATAAACATCCTTAGTACAAATGATGTTTTAATGTAAATGAGGATCCCGGAGCCCTCAGCCAGAGAATCACACTGATACACACCTCTTTAGCAACCTCTGAGATAAGAAACCCAGTGAATTAGGATTGATCCGAGTCACAGTGGAAAAGCAGTAACACACAACTCTAAATTATTCTAAAAAAAGACTGTAGAAAATTATATGTCACTTCCATAACTCCTGATTTTAAAAGGTAGGCTATAAATGGCTCTTGTCAAATGGGAGGTTTTAAGCAGGTAACCAGGAGCGAGCAAATCAATCACTAGAGTTAATGCACTATGCCTCCTGCCAGGAAGGCCGAGAAGGAAAGCACTAGAGCAATGAGCAAACTGAGCTGATAAGCACCCTGCCAGCTGTTTTTCAAAATGTTCCTAAAGACTGCCCGGTGCAGGCAAATAGGCTTGCAAAGAAATGCTGACAAAGTACTAGATGCTGTTTGTTCATCAAACATGACCAAAACATATCCAATTGATGTCAAGCTGTAGTGTTCTGTGCAGAACATCTTGGCCTGATGGTGAATAGAGGACATTTAACTGACTGCAGTGATCCTTAACTGACTTAACACCAAGGAGATTCATTTCTCCCCCAAGGACTTCAATATTCAATTAAATAAATAATAATAATAATAATAATAATAATAATAATAATCCAAAGCCCTCCTCTAGTTAGCTGTTTAAAGAGTTATAGTTACTGAGTGAGTGAGCAAGTGTGTGTGTGTGTGTGTGTGTGTGTGTGTGTGTGTGTGTGTGTGTGTGTGTGTGTGTGTCTGTGCATGTGCGTGAGAGAGAGGGGGGAAAAAACACAACCAGTGCATATAATTCTAGCATATTGCTGTCAGTCATTCTGTCTGTGACATCAGGGTTTGCTTTCATTTCCTGTATACGACTCAGAAACTTTCTAGTAATAATTTCGTAGTTGTAGTAGGTTGCAAAAAAGAGCCTGGCAGAAAGAGTGTGTTGTATATGGTTTTGTTTTACTAATCACTAAATATAATTGTGATATATTTTATAGATTATAGTTTATCGTGTACATTAGGGCTTAACATATTTTCCATACATGTTGCAATGGAGCTATAGGGCCTTGAATTCCACCCGAGGGGAGAAAAGATTACAAGTAAGTGTATGACAAAATACTCAAGAATGAGAATATTTCACACTTATAGCTCCTACTGTTTTTACACTTTAGCTACACACCTTGGAGTTTCTGTTGCCTTGACAACTGCTTTTTTATTTATAAGTACTATTATTACTGTCCATGATGTCATCTCAAGTATTATATGAAGCAAAAGTTGCAATTATGTTATAAAATTAGGCAGCGTGTAGAACATTGTAGTAAAAGTTACAGCATCTAACTTGCATTTGCATAATTAGCTCTATACATATTTAGTTTCTGCTAGAGGAAATAAAAAAAATATATTCTACAAATCTTTACTTTATTTGTTAAGATTCCTCTGTGGAAGAATTTTACTTCCGAAGGACAGGAAAAATTCAGCTATGAAATTTAAAAAAAAGATGCAGAAATATGAAATGAAACAACTACAACTTAGTTATAACAAAAAGCTACAGCAACTCTTTTTTTTTTTTTCCTTCACCTGATCAGAATGGTGTGGGCGTGTCAAATCCCATAATGCTTCACAGCAGCGTCTCCCAGGCAACGTAATCAATTCGTGAAGTGCTAGTGCTAGAAAAGTGTGTAGGAATGCCAGAGTGGTGCTTTTACAGCGGTGCTTTTGTTTTTACACACGAGTCATGAATGCTGCATGGAGCGGCATGCTGCTCAAGGAAAGCGGCAAAAATCAGTCAAGGTTGTGGTTTGGGTGCAAACTACTGCTCTTTACCCTTCCAGCTTGTTTGAAAAGGTACATTGATCTGCAATGTGCATAACCAGCATGCATATCATGACTGACTGAATAAAATAGATTAAAATTAGCGTCACTGTACTGTCATTTAGCTATCTTTGACCAACGAGCGGTTTATTAATCATGTAGAGCTTTGCTGGTGAAGCTTGGCAAGATCAGACTGCCCATGTCGTATTTCTGTTTAGAATGTTGTGAGATTCGATTATGCAAGTGCGAAAAACCAAAATGCGTTAAAAATAAAAACACAGCTTGCCTATGTCTTATTCAGATCATGATTATTTCACTCGTTACTTGTATCGCAGCCACGTGGCGATTTCTCATGGTGCTTTGGTAACAAGGAATTCACTTGTTACCAAAGAAAATGGCACAAAAATTGAAATTCAGTATTCACTAATTCACTATTTTCATAGAAAATCTCTTAAAACTAACAATGTTCTTTTTTTTCTGTTTTGCAGTCAGGAGGTACATTCACCACAGACACTATAACAATAAGAATTTTTTTTTTCTTTTCTTTTTATGAAAGTGAGCTGACTGGTTTTAAAACTTAAAACTGGCTCCTATGCTGACTTTAGTGCTACATAGCCTCATATATAAGTGTATAATACAAAGTTAAATCTGAACAGCCTACAGCAAATCAAGTCAAATAGACAGGAAATCTAGATACGCACTACTCATCTAATAATTCAAGTCAAACTTAACCTAGGCAAGTTCTAGACTGAATAAATCAGATGTGCAGTAGGTGGAGGAGACTGTACTATTCCCGGAAGACAGACAGAATTAGGAAGCTCTATACCACCCTCACTGGCACTGGCCTAAGCTGTACGCTACAGCCGTGGCGCCAAGCCTGTGACACGACTTTCATTTCCAGTCACAGTGGATAGATTTTCCAGCAGAGTGACGGACAGGCCGGCTTTTTCAAATCAGTTGACAGTGCTATTGGTGGCCACTCTGAGAAGGGTTGGATTAACAGCGTGTGCAGAAGGAGGAAAAAAGACAAGGGAAAAAGCTAGACTTTTCAGCCCTCCCACAACCTCAGCAATGAGGCAAGAGCCTGCCAAGAGCTCTTCAGAGCACAATGCAACAAATACAGTGCATAGGGGCTAAGAAAGGCCTTCACCGTGGCTTTTTTTTCCTTTTTCCTGCAGCTAGACAGCTTTTGTGCTGCAATCCGGTAGGAGGGCATAATGGCAGTGGCTTGGCATGGAAAATCTGCTTCAGAGCCATGATAGATGCCATTGTGCTGTAGCGTTCCCTTGCTGTACCCGATGCTCCGGCACAATAACCGCGCCAGCTCGCCTGCCTGAGCCTTTCGTTTCCTTTCATTAAAGCCCCCGGTCTGAGCTGCTAATGAAGCCAGTGTGTAATTACACAGCCACTTGCCCACAGCTACACAGAAAAATCACGAGGCTAATTCTTGTTCTTGAGCATCTTGGCAATGACTGATTTCGCCTACGAGCTAGAGAGGTGATCATCTTAGCTTTGCAGTTAAAGTGAGCTAAAGGAGCATTACCTCATAGCAAAAAGTCTTTAATGACACATTTCGTAGAGCAGGGTATTGGGAGCAATTTGGCAGCCGGGATGCTGGCCATCTCCCAAGGTTTCGGAGCCGAGAGAGGCGAGGCGAGAGCAATTTGCACAGATGACATGCAGATGGGTCTTCTGGAGGCCCTGGTCAAAAAAGCTACATGATCTAAAGAGCATGTGAGAGAAAGGGAACCAAAGTGAGCTGTTTGCCTTGAATAAGCCTGTTCGCTCGACCGGGTTTGGGACAGCTGCTTCTCTAGCCACCTAATGCTCTGTTGCCTATTTATTTTAGGAGCAGATTCCTTTTTCATCACTTCTGCTGACTCTCATGTTTCCACTGACAAGATACACTGGATAAATGCAATACCTAATAGAGTGCTGCATGGGTCTAAGAGGAACCGGTCAGTCACACATTTCCCAGACCACATGGCTTCGCATCCACTGGGCCTGGAGCAGGAAACCGCAACAGCTGCTCGAGAGCCAGCAGTCCGAAAACGCCTACAGTCAGTCGGCGTGTGATTCACATATGTGCTAAATTACAGCATCGAATGGTGTCCTTCAAGCCCAGTGCCTGACAATTTCATCCCACATTCAGCCTTTCTCTGGGAGTAGCAGATCCTTTCTGCTACATAATCTCATTCAGAGAAGCAGCCTCCACACTGAAAGGGACATTTAAGAGAAAACTAGTGCAAGACAGCAAGATGATGACAGAACAGGTGTTGAGCTTGACAATGTCATTAGAGGACAGGGTGTTGAACTCCAGCAAGTCCCTTGTGCCTCCCATAATGAAGGTCTGCAGGTCATTGAGTACATTCGCTTGGCTCACAGGGCACCTCATAATTAAGTGCCTCTTCTCCTCTGAAGAACGAGACAGGGAGACCTAATCCTTGTCTCAGGTGTGGGGACTCAATGGAACGTGACATGCTGGCATGTGGTCAAGATGGTCTGCCTTTTGTGCTGATTAACTGCTTTATGTCGAGAACTAACCTTGACAAAGGATGAAATGAAAAGTCCTGACTGAAACCGAAATTCAGGGGATACTGGACTGAAAAAAAGAGGAAGAAAAAAAACAAGTGCTGGATTCTTTAGCTTTTTGTACTGTTGCATAAACTGTACCGATTTATTCTGGTTTCTTATGCTTTTGAAAATGTAATGTTGCTAATTCAAATAAGTTAATAATTAATATAATTGAAAAATTGAAAAATAGTGAAAAGAAAATAAGGCTTAAATTCACAAAAGCAAGTAGACAAATAAAACAAATGACAAAATTATTATACATGGTCTTCCTACTGACCTCAACGTCACTCTTTCAGTTGTCGCAGTGGAAGTCTTCTGACGAAGGAGGATCTTTTTTGGGGGGTAAAAATCCTCACTTATTTTCACTTGTAACTGTAAACCATCATATTTTCTACATTATGGTTGAGATTTCAGTGCATCCTTATCTATCCTTATCTATACACCGAATCATAACAACCATGTTAGCACTGAGTTCTATCTCGAATCCAACTGTATCACCTGACTAGCTAGATACCTAGATTAGATTTACTGCTCAACTACATCGAAAAAGACAGTGCCTCTGTAAATGGCCAAATCAGGACTCTACCCTAAGTCTTGGCTGGTTTTTCTAGCCCCTGAACCTTCAACCTCATACACTATATGGCTGAAAGTTTGTGGACACCTGACCATCACACCCATATGTGGTTCTTCTGCAAACTGTTGCCACAAAGTTGGAAGCACACAGTTGTATAGGATGTCTTTATATGCTGTAGCTTTACAATTTCCCTTCACTGGAACTCAAACCTGTTTCAGCATCACAATGTCCCTGTATACAAAGTGAGCTCCATGAAGACATGGTTTGAGAAGGTTGACCTCAATCCCACTGAACACCTTCGGGATGAACTGGAACGCCGACTGCACCCCAGGCCTCCTCACCCAACATCAGTGTCTGACCTCACTAATGCTCTTGTGACTGAATGAACACAAATCCCCACAGCCATGCTCCAAAATCTAGTGGAAAGCCTTCCCAGAAGAGTGGAGGTTATTATAAGAGATGGGATGGGACAGGACTTTCAACAAGTACATATGGGTGTGATGGTCAGGTGTCCATGAACTTTTGGCCATATAGTGTATGTTGGATGATAAAGTGCCTTAAGAGGTAAAGACAAGCGCTCTAGGCACTTTAGACCCAAATGTGATCTGGTCCTGCTCATTATTGCAGTAATTGACTTGCAAGAAGGTGGAAGGTCTAGAGCCCCTTTTTTTTTTTTTAAAGCTTAACTCCCACCTCTTCTTCTTCTTCTTCTTCTTCTTTCGGCTTTTCCCTTCAGGGGAATCATCACTCTCCACCTATTCCTATCTTCTGCATCCTCAACACTTGCACCCACTATCCTCATTTATTACCTCCATATACCTCCTCTTTGGCCTTCCTCTTCGCCTCCTGCCTGGCAGCTCCATGCCCAACATTCTCCTACCAATATGCTCACTCTCCCTCCTCTGAACATGTCCAAACCATCTTAATCTGGCCTCCCTAACTTTGTCCCCCAAACACCCAACATGAACTGTCCCTCTGATGTACTCGTTCCTAATCCTGTCCAACCTCGTCACTCCCAAAGAGAACCTCAACATCTCTCAACGTCTCTTCCTCAGTGACACTGTCTCTAAACCATACAGCATGGCCGGTACAAAAGCTTAATTCACACCAATATAGGCTGTAACCTGAAGCTTCAATATTCCACCATCAGCAATCAAGAGCAATCCTCTCCGAGGCAGATAAGCTGAGGCACAAATTACTATGGAAGAGAATGCCAGCTTGATTAAGATGAAGTGTTTCCTATTCTCCTGCTGTTCATTCCCCTCTTACAGATCACAATCTGCAAGTGGTAAATTACACTATTTAAGATCAAGATGACTCTGTATCGCTGCACTTAAATTTAAGAGAACAATATCTTCAGGACATTTCAGAACCTTCATTTCTCCATCAGTCATCTATTGATATTCAGGGTATGAAGCTGTGACTGATTCCAGATCAGCATCTATAGCTGCTGACACCGTCAACAAGCTGTCTAGGTGACTGAGCACACTTATGATAAGCACACATACAGCCTGTCAATCACCGGCAGACAGGAGACAGCAGCTGCAAAAGCAGCTACTGGAAGGCTGTAAGTAATGCTTAGAAAAGCTTCTGAGATATGGGGAGAAAAAAAAAAAAAAAAGTCCAGCACTCCAAGACAAGCTGTAGGTGATTTTACATACCTTATTCTTATAGCGAATTACATTAGCTACAGATATGCCATGATGAATTTCAAAAAGCCAGCAGTGAGCAGATCAGGGAAACACTCTCCAAACTTTCATTCAAAACCTGGCCTTTACAAAGCCGTGGAAAAAAATCATTTAAGTTTCCAACAAGCACATATGACGCACAGCTCCTTTGCAGTTCTTCAGTGTAGAGAATAGTAGGTGATCACATTTGGCATTTTCAAGATAATTATTACAGCAAGATAGTTATTTCCTCTTAAAAGAACCAGGCTACTCCTAGAGACTGACTTTTGAGTGCAAAAACAAGGCCTTATTACAAACATATGGACACTGGGGTGTGGAGAAGTAACTAGCCTCTGAGTCCAGGGCAAGCAGATTTCACGCCTGAGCTATTAGTTTATAATTCATAGCACAGGCAGATTCAACAACCAGAAAAACTCCTTATTCACTATAGGCACTTGGAATGTAGGCTTTAAATGTTTAAACGTAATGCACTTTTGTAACTACAGCACGAGTCCCACCATCTGCCGCCCTATGCACAATCTGATGAACTATTTTTCTTAGGCTTGACAATATTTTCAGAACCAGGAACATGTAGGTATGTGGAAACACTTACAAAACCAGGCACAATAAAGTCCAGAGAATTCATTTTCCTTAGTCTATATTAATGCAATTAACTAGCTAAATACCACACCATACGTTATTACATCACATTAGCTTCCGATTTTTTTTTTTAGCCTAGGCAATTACACTGGAAAGAAATATTGGAGTGAAATTTACTCAAGAAAAGTGTGGTAACAATTTCCACGCGTAAAGTCTTAGTAAATTTAACTAAGCATATTGTAAGTGAGGTTTACATGGCACCAAAGATTACACTCATAAAACATGCAAGTAAATTTAACTAGCAGTTTTCGTTCTTGAATTAGTAAATTTTACTCAAACTTGAGTTGAATGGTTACCTTTTGCACAAATAAAACAAGTAAATAAATTTCACGAATCCTTTGTCATTGTTACTAATAAATTACCACGAACACTTTAAACAGCTCCTAACAGAAGCCGAATGGTGTAAATGCACTTGCATCATCCTTCAGAAGGACTGAACAGGCAAAACCCAACAAGAGTACTTAACTAACGGGCCCGCACACACACACAAACCATACACCTTAACCGAGAAGCACAAAGAGAGGGTGAACCAAGAAAATTTTACCGAAACACTTGATCATCCAAAAGATTTCATAATACAATAGCCTTAGGACTTAAAGCCACGACAAAACAAGAAATACTGAAAACAATCCACTCAATCCATTCATAAGACTGAAAATTAAATCAGCTTATAGTTCAAACATGCAAACGTATCAAGCATGCATATCGAGTTCAACAATCATACCCCCACATTAGTATGCAATTAGTTCAAGTAAACATTACTTGTTTTTTTCCCCTAGTTCTGTGAGCTCTTGCAAAAATAATAGTAAATTTAACCCAGTAAGTAAAACATACACTTTGAGTTTTAGTCACATATTTACATGAACGAATTTAGTATGGTACTTAAAGCATTTAAGTCATTCTAATAATTAACTTTTTTGTGTAAAAATCACAGATTTGTTTTTGTCGTATTTACTGAACCACTGAACATTTATTTTTATTTTTTTTTCAGTGCTAGGTTTCCAGACAACCCAAACAAGGGACTGGGCAAGCACACTGGAGCTTTTATTTGCCTGGTGGACTAGCTAATGAATTTATGATTTGTCCAACCCTAAGACACCCTTACAATGAGCTGAAGGGTGAGCGACACCCCCAGTGCCGAGAGTACCTAAATAATCTGTATTTTTCAAGCAGCATTTGCAGAACAAACAGAATGGCTAATACATATGCCATTGTTCTGCGTACCAAGGCAAATGATAGTTACATGACCTTGGAAGGCTCTTTCTAGAGGTTTAAATGTCATAACAACAATCAGAAAGAATCTGTTCCAAATCACTGCAAAAAAAAAAAAAAAAGATGTTATTCTATCATCGTGGCTGGATCTGCAGATTCATTAGTGCACCTTTGCTTAATTAATCAGCAACCTCTCATTCCTCTCTCTCATTTCCAGTGGCAACCCATCTAATAGGGTCAGTAAACCATTAAACAAGCTCAAAGACACATTTCGGCATCTGGGCCAACTTGGCTCACGATGGGGAGCTGAGGAAAAAAAAAAAAAAAGAAAAAAAAGAGAAGCAAGAGCTGGACTATTACTTTTCATCTGCTCTAATCTGGAAGAACTACCGCTCCTTAGAGAAATAATTATATGTAATAATTACAACACCATCCTGAGCTTTCCGAGACTTATCCAATCCAGTACTCCTCATTAAGGGTAATTGAATATTGAGTTTATAGCATTATCACAAGTCAAATTCAACAATTGTATGACAATGTAAGACTCCTAAGAGCACAGGTTTACCATCCTGTGTCAAAGCCCAGCTGAAATTCAAAACGATGAAGCCACAAAGCAGAAAACAAAGCGAAAGCACCTGTATGTATGACTGTATGAGTGGACATGCCATACAAAATTGCAAGTATAAATGAATAAAACACGGCTGTTGAATAATTCAGCTGCTTTGCTGCTGGGGTTCCACATCAGTGGCTACATTTAAAGCAGCTCTAGCACTTGGCCAAACAGGACGCACCAAGGAAGCAAACTACTGGAGCGCAGCGGATTCCCATGGAGGAGCTGGGGATGGAGGTGGACAAGAAAATGCATCCAGAATTTTAGTAGTCAGTAAACTAGTAACCAGTAAAACAAAATCAAAGCCATTCAAAATGTCAACATATGTTGAAAAAAATTTACTTAAACTAGCCATTATCTCAAGTAATCTTCCCGGATTAAAAAAAAAAACAAAAAACAAACAAAAAAAAATAAATGCAGCACCTTATGCTGTGTTCATTGTACCTTGTAAGTGGTAATTTGCAAGTTGTAATTATGTCATTTCCCACTGTGGGATGTGTGAAAGAGGGGGAAAAAAACGAAAACACAACAACACACGGATGCATGTCTTTTCTTTGCCCTGTCAGAGCACATAAAGCACGTATAAAGCTACTTTAAGCACACTTTCACAGTTACAGGCCTGAGTGGCTATTGGTGCTGTTCTACTATTGTGAACTTCAAACATTCATGCAACACTTTAGATTGAAATTGCAGCACGGCAACAACAGCAGACAACAACGGGTGAGTATCGTTAACAACCAGCTAGCCAGGTAACATTAGTGATGACTCTAATGTTGATAATTACCTTCTCAAAACAGTGATTAGTAGTCAGTGTTATAGATTTCACCAAGTACTGTGTCTGTATATTAACTGATCTAAAGCCAGTACTGAGAGTAGAGAATGGCGACTGTACACTGTTCAGCATGTGCGGCCATGTTGATTTGACATCACTCCATAAACAGGGAAGGAACTGGTAGCTGAGAAGACTACACCAAATAGAAATTTCAAGTTGAGGGGGTGTTTTCGGTGGCTTTTACCAATAGTAAGCGGAGAATTACAAGTTGCAAATTCACATCAAATGCAGCATTATTGTACAAGGTCAAGACATTGCACCTCTGGACAAACGTAACATAATATAATAGTGGATCATCAATTCCTGGCCAGACCATGAGTCTGTTTTGTGTGTTCGATACCCAGGCAGAACGTAACACTGACACCCCTACATTCCCACATGCATAGATCAAATGTTTGATTATCTTGATGAAACACAGGGACACAGACCGCCAGACCTCAATCCTATAGAAATGTGCACGGTTATTCAGAACAGCAGGGGAAAAACTGAAAAAAGGTGTCAAAATCTAGCTGAATTGCCCTGGAAGAGTGGGCTAAAATTGATAGGAACTATTTCAAGACCCTAGTGACATCCTTATCCTACAGTACTGATGTTCTTAAGGCAAGGAGAGGTTTGACTAAGTATTAGGAAAGAAATTCTATGTGAAAAATGGACCTGGTATTGAGCAACTTCAGAGAGTTTCAAACAGCCACGCCTTGCATTCAACTACATCTTACTGTTGTGTGCCGAGATGCTAAAATGTTGGTGATAAACTTATCTGTGCTCAAAACAGAGAACCATAAAATTACTGCAAAGGTCAACATCAATCACAAGATTTCACAAGTCAGTAAAAACAAAACTACTTAGCAAATTCTCTTATGCTAGATACCAAAGCACCCAGTCTAATAGCTTAAAGGTGTGCTAGGTCATTAAATCCTAGACTAATTCTGAAAAACAGGCCATGGAGACCACTAGAGAAAAGCCCATACGTCCTCATGCCCAATATGAAGGAATAAATAAAGACCTACACAGATGAATCACAGTCATTACCTGAAAATGGCCTTTTGCACCTTGGTATTCTGAGAAACATTTCACTAACAATAACCTCACCTCAAATGTATGCAAACGTATTCTCCTTCAGCAGAAGTTGACCAATAAACAGTCACAGTAATTCTTACTTGAGAGGGGAAAAAAAATCAAATCATTGGGCATTTGGACATCTTCCAAATAAATAAATAAATAGATAGATAGAGTGATTTCCTGCCAAGTACTGAATAAAACCACGACCTAAAGGGATAGGCAATCGTAAAAAGCAATCTTGACCTAGTTCCAGGATTTGCGAAAATGCAGTTCCCAGATGAAGGACAACATCTAAACACTATGCCATCTTAACTTATTATATGCATTACTTTGGAAAAAAGACACTCAACTGCCAACATGCTATCTATCCATCTGTTCTCAGAGGAACCAGGTCCAGTTTGGCAGTCTTCAGCCCTTTCTGCCACCAGCTATATTCACCACCAACCACTTCAGTGTTTTCTGAGGAAGATGGTCAACGCTGAAGATTGGAACGCTTAAGAAAAAAAAATCTACCTGGGGCCCACTATACCAACCCCACCACCACGCGACCCCCAAAAATCCCCTTCTACTAACCATGGCTCAGACATTGAACCGTTAAATGGGGCGGAATCTACTAAATGAGGATCAGTGGATCAGTGGAACCGTCCAAGGTTCAAAAGCAAAGAGAGATCAGAATTTAGTCTCTGGCTGGGAGATAAGCAAAAGAAGCTCTGAAGGGTATGTGGGAAATTTGGGCAGGAGGGGAGGGCCGTAATAGCTTCTCTTTGAGCTTTGAAAGACGAGGTGGGTGCTGGGATTGAGAAACGAGGGGGGCATGGTGTCAACAAGGCACAGGCTGCAAAAGAATCTGAGCAAACTTTGGCACAAAGGAGCCCCTCAGTGCCTGGGGAATAGAGAGAGAAAAGAGAGAGGAAAAAGAGAGAGAGAGAGACATTTCACTGGAGAGGAAGTCAAATCAAGTCATAAAATAGCACAAGCCATTAGATTAGCTAGCACTTAAACAAAACGCTCTTTTTAACAGAGACAACCCCCTCCCCAGCTTACACAAATATACAATCACTTTCTTCAGTCAATAATACTTTAAAAACTCACTGTAATTACACAGAACTGGGCGTGAGGAGCAATAACAGCTTTTCATTTTGAACAAAAATAATCCAGTAGTACACCGATTCTGTTGTGCTCACAGTCAGCAAGCTCGGTAACTGACAGTAATGGACAGCACTCTTAAAGGGTGATGAATGTTCGTGAAGTGGACACCATAAAAATGCCCCTTCTGGGCTGTTTAAACCGCCATGCTCCAGAGTGAGGCAGGCGTGAAGTCTTGTTCCTGCTGGAACTGGTCCACAGAGTTCATGCAAAAGTAGGCTAAGTCTCCTGTCCTTGAGTCAGGCCAGAGTTGAGGGACATCTAATAACTGTGAGAAAGACATACGCGTACACCTCACAAAGAAAGAGTATAATGATGTGTGAGGTCAATGGCTCATTCGTATCCCAAAACTCTATTCCAGCCAACTAAGGCCAATCATCTAGCCAAACAAAAAGGCTAGCTCACCTCATGGAGAGCAAACACAAGAGCTGTTTACGTTCTACATCCCATATCTCTCAACCCTCATAATCCCCCAAATCCATCCAACACTAAGCACCTCTTAAGGGAAAAAAAAGAACATGTACAGCTTCCTGACATCAGCAATGACAAAGCGGCATGTTTAGGTGGATCGTCTGAGATCCTGTTTACAATTTATGAGAAACTGAATCTGCACAAAATGGTCTGTCATATTCAACTGGGGGCAGGAATTAGACTCTCATGCTAGCTTGATGTCATAGCAACACTCATCAGGTTCACTTGACTCTCTGTAACTGAGTGTCACTGTATGTAATTCACTGCAGTCCATTCTATTAGTTAGTTTTATTATTCTATTAGACTAATTCCATTATTGCGTTTAATAACTAACTATTAAATAGCTTTCAGGAGAAACATGCTCTCTCATGTCCTTCAGCAGTTCCTGATTATGGCTATGATTCATGCACTTGTGAAGTCCAACAGCTCCAGCTAGCAACAGCCAACATGCATTTTATGTTGTACGGTTACATGACTACATTAGAATGGTTACTAGCTTTCAAACACCACCAAAGGCTGTGGAAATCAGTCATTTTAGCCAACTTTGGAGCTCTATTTCTGCTATAGAGCTCATTATGTTTCAGTCAATCATTTATAAAGTCTCCAGGTCAGACATTTTGTTTATTCAATCAAAATTTTTGGGAGAATTTATAAACTTATTTATTTTTTGTTTATAATTTGTTCACAACCTCTGTTCTCCATTTTGTTTTATACAGACAAAAATGCACATTTTGCATCTTTTTAAAGCATTTCTACAGTCATAATTTTGTCTTAATTCAAATTTTGTTCTAAATATTCTGTGTTTTGAACTGAATCGAAATTGTGAAGCCAGTATAGTGAATCGAATCGAATCATGACCGGAGTGTACTGTTACACCCCTATTATCTCAGTTTACTTCAGTAAACACTTTCCCATCTTGACACGAGTAATTTGGTGAGCCAGCGGCCCTCTTGACACATGCCTTTCAAGTAACGTGGCACAAACAATTTTCACACAAACGTCCTCACAATTCCTTTGATCTCAAAGACATAGCAAGGAAACTCTCATCTCAGAAGAGTCCTCAATTGGGAGCCAATCAACAGTCTGGCATTGTAAAGGACTTTTCAAAGGGAAAAGGCAATTGCCTGCCTGCCTCTTGCTTCAGAATGATTTTTACCACTTTATATTTCACATATGAGCATCAAGTGGTGCATGACAGGCCAAGAAAAAAAAAAAAAAAGTACTTTCATAAAGTCTTCTTAACCTTGTAAACTTAACTGCTGCTCCTTAAACTATCTTAGCCCTTCCAAAGAACTACAGCGGATGGTGTTCGAATATCCTGGCAGCTGTGGGACACAGAGGTCTGGACCTTGCTAGCTGCAGATGGTTTTGGGAATCTTTTTAACCTCAAGTTGCCAAATTCAATATGGAAATGACAACATCTTGATAACTTGGTGGAAGACCATAGACTAATATGTGAAAAGACGTGCGGTCCAAGACCCAATCAGCAGTGATGACTAACTCTCCATTGATCCAAGAGGACACTTTAGGTTTTCCCATAGACTTAACTGCCCATTATGTTTAGTGCTCACAAGATGCTCTGCTTCCAGACTTCGGCTTCTTGTTGAAAAGATATGCAATGTACACCCGACATAGCTAGGATATAAGTTTATTAGAGGACATATGATATAAATGTGAGTGTGTACATCTAGCCAAATCAGCCTACTAGTTGGCGTAATGTAGTTGAGCTGATTGCAGTAATGTAAGCTGCAGGGTACATGGCAATTTTAATGTAGTGCTGGGCGATTTCAAAACGTTCTAATCGAGATTGTATATGTTTAGATATACATATTTAAATTTTAAATTAAAAAAAAAAAAAATCCATAAATGCTATTCAGAATAAGCAATAAGAAGGAAAAAACACAGGAAAAACAACAACAACAAAAAAAATCCACCAAGATAGGTATAAATTAAAAAAATCAGATGAACAAGTTTGTCAAATTTAATGCTGCATTCGACTTACATCCTAAGTGGTAATTCGCCGGTTGAAATTACGTCATCGTCGACTACGTTCATCCGAAGTGGAGAAGTAGAAAAAAAAAAAAAATTAGACACCTCCATGTCTGTCTTTTGTTAGTAACAAGTTAGTCAGCTAACTGTGATGAGTGATGTATACGTTCCTCCTCAAACAGTGAGCTGTAGACTCAATGTTTTAGGTTTAACAAGCGATATATATCAGAATGATGATTAATCTAACGCTAATACCTGTATATACAGTATAACTCATTTAAAGGTAAGAAGTTCTACGTTGTTTATTTCTGATGCTGTGTGCAGCCACGCTGATTTGACGTCACTTCGTAAACAGGGAAGGAACTCGTAGCTGAGAAGGTGCTTTTTTTTTTTTTTAATGTCCTTTATTTAAATATCTTTTATTTAAAAGAACCATTGTTTGCACTAGTTGCTATAGATGGTGCTGTTACTAATTTTGGCACATCTACATTTTCCAAAGTCTATTCTAATAAAGAAAAACTTCATAAGTAAATTGCATAATTTTTCCAATTGAAATAAATAAATAAATAAATAAATTGTAATCGAGAATTGTTCATAAATTTTGGGGAAAAAACCTCTAGATTTTAATGTATACTTTTTTGGCATTTAGTGAGAAGAGAGAAAAGGAGGACTAGCATACTCAGAGAGAGAGAGAACTGCAAAAACAAATATTTAACTCAACAAAACTAAACAGTCTAAACAGCATAACTTGTGTCAGAGCAGTTAGATTGATATACAGTACTGTGCAAAAGTCTTAGGCACATGCAAAGAAATGCTGTGGAGCAAAGACACCTTCAAAAATAATGAAATTTAATGTTTCTACTTTAAAAAATTACTATAAAGAGCAGTGAACAGTAATAAATGAAACAAAGCCAATATTTGGTGTGACGATCCTTTCCTTTAAAAAAAAAAATTAGTAGTCTCAGGTTCAGTGTGTGCAGTTTTATAAGGAAATGAGCTGTAAGTGTTACTGAGCAACTTGCAGAAGCAGCCACAGCTCTTCTGGAGACGTTGATTGTCACACTCGCTTCTTATTTCTGCAGCAAAACCAAAAGCCTTCATTATGTTTTTTTTTTTTTTTGTCTGAAAAGTGTCTCTTATGTAATCTGCTGTTTTCTTTACTGGCATACAAACATTGTTCTATAACATTTCATTTTGTGCTGGAAAACGAATGTTTCCATCTAAAATGTTTTTGTACTGACTCGGTAATGTAGAAGTCATAAAATAAAGATCTATAACAAAGTTTGTACTAAAAAAAAACAAAAAACAATAGGGTACTGTATTACAGTACTGTACTGTATAACAACAGAAATTAAAAACTAACAATTCGTGTAGTAAACATTCAGCACTGCCCTGGTTACAACATGTTACTGATTAGCGGTAACCAGCTGTGCAGTCCGTCAACAAGTAGTTACAGGATAAATCTGGTGAGATTAAGGAAATAAAATAGTGGTGTAGCAAATCATAGTTCTGCAGACATGTGAGCACTGAGTTAGGGATTTTGCACTCATCATTTTTGCCTAAGGGGAATTTCAATATGATAATCCCCTTGAATGTGGGTGAGCAGGACAGACAGAACACGTAGAAACGTCACCACGAGGACTAGTGACACCCATTCGCACGCACACACACACACACACACGCACGCACACGCACGCACATGAATTATAGTTGTAGGTATATAGATAAAGTATACAGAATAAGATATCTAGTGTATGTATCAATCTATTTAGGCAGAGACTGTTAAAGTCATTTTTAAATACTTTTAACCGTAATAGAACTAAAAACATCTACATAGGTTTCTCACTCTCACTGTCTCGCTCTCTCTTGCTCTCTCTCTCTTGTGCGCACACACACACACACACACACACACACACACACTTAAAAAGATCCACTGATTAAGATAAGGCAGTCACACCACATTATACACAGAAATATATAATCAACCATCAGTAATTAAGCAGAACACTATTTGCGCTAATTAGCTCCACATTAGCATTTTACACACACACTCACACACACACACACACACACACACACACACACACACACACACACACACAATTTATTAGTGCAATAACAATGCAGAAACAAATAACAGAAGCAGTAGGGAATCTGCCTCCAAGACTTGCACACCGAATTTTCACAAATTTTCTTGTTAATCTCAGTATAATCCACACTGTCCTAAAAGCACAAGCAACCACATAGTGCTTTTGTTTTATTCATGATTAAAAGCCTGGCATAAAATGGGCTTGTAAAAGAATAATAAAACACACCCATGGTTCACCACACGCCAAGAGAAAGATGCCAATTCTGAAACATAAAGTGTGTAGAATAGGGAATAGAGAATAAAGCTCTCCCCAAATAATTCCTGCAAATTAACATCAAACATGGCCATGGGCAACTGATAGACTCAAACACTTTCCCTTCCTCTCTACAAGATGATCTGAAGGAATTTGAACTTGCCCTGTCAAAAGCCGCTGACATGATAAAGTGTGATGGAAATTCGCCATAAAAAGTCGACAAGGGGGTGGGGGGGGACTAGACTCACCATCGCTATCTGACCGTTGTCCTTGAATGGCCGGAAGCGCAGCCATAGAGCCAGCAGAGGAGAAAAACTCTGGTTAAATTTAACCAAGTTAAACATTAAACGGCCTTTCAAGTCAAGTTCCTTTTCCTGGACCTCTGCACTACAAATATTATCCGTCCACGTCTGCACACTGACTCATTTTCCAGGAAACATGATCTGTTGAATTTAAGAAAATGGTTTCAAGACAAATCTGGAACAGCAGCCAGATTGAATATCCAGCATGGACGAGGGATTTATTATCATTTCCTCCATCTGTATCTGATCAATTTGACAACTTCCACAAATCACTTTGAGATGGATAGGATTTCTGTGCTTTCCCAGCTTAGGCAGTGGCCAGTGTGAGCCTCTGAAAGATCTGAATGATTCCATTGTTTACTAATGCATGGCACTGGAGACCTATTGCAGTCTGGTAAATGGAAGAATTTGGCCTCCAGCACGAGATCTCTACTACATGTGTGGTAGACACACAGCTGGACCACCAATACATCAGAACGAGCAGGGCAGAGGTTGCTCTGAATTGTGGCTTGCCTAGTAATAGTGTTACAAAGTCTGGTTAATGAAGTCGAGGCAATGGTTAAAACCTTGAAGCTTAACTCTGGTCAGGAAGAAAGTCTGAGATTGACAGGAATTCTCAGAAAGCCTAATGGTCAGTAGTGCTTTGGGTCTGGGCTGAAGTATGAACCGGCAGCAACACCAAGCTGGATTCACCACTGAAACCACAAGTGACATAATACATGTAATACTCGAGGTTATTTGTAGTAGTGGGCAGCATACTGCTAGAAATGAGACACTGGGGAAAACTGTCAGCTGGTTGAAATGTTATACATTTTTCACTGTAGTTGAGCCAACTCAGGATTTAGCCCCGCTACTAAGGTTCCACGCGGAAAGGTGCACAAGTTGCAAATACCTGGAATCACAACAAATGGCTGAGGGGTTCACCAACAGCAAGTGGATTTATATGGGGCTATTTGAATGTGCAGTGCAACAGTACAGATTACAGTCAAATAAGTGAGGTAAAATTGTTTAAAAAAAAAAAAAAAATAGACACACACACAAAAACTACGCATGAGCTTCAGCCTTAATTATCTAATTTAATCAACACAACTAGTTCCCCCTTTCCAGACGCCCACAAAAAGGCAGCAATAAAAACATGCAAAACCATATCAGATGCTGCATTTCTGCTTGGATCAGCTTGCTCATGTTCCCAACAGCTGTTCCCCACACACACACACACACACACACACACACACACACACACCCCAATTAACATCAGTGTGTCCTGCTGAGCAGCACCTCTGCAGTGCCATGGGAGGTAAAGGTTTGATGCCAAAAATATCCCTGCACATTAGTGCCATGGCTAAGCACGAGTGGGAGGATATGCAGCAACCTAGCCCAGGTGCGATGACACACTCGGCATGAAGCGAGAGTTCTGGAGCATGAATTCGGTGATGAATATGCACTGTGAACTCGGTACAGATATAAAAGATGTTCAACATGCAATGCCCATTAACAACACCAGGTTTGCAGTTAAAGGGGCTTGACACACACATAGGAAAACACACGGGAGTGTTATGAGCTCAAATAGGAGTTCCAGACCCTAACTTTGACGGCAGGCAACGCTTCTTCACGGTAAACCTGCTAATGTGACGCACGCTTTCATCCTAACCTGCAGTAAATCTTTACTAGAAAAAGCTACAGTTTGTTTGACAGTTGCGAAAGCTTCACGCAACACTCCAGTTTCAGTGCACTGTATCAAAAAGAAAAAAAAAAAAAGATAATAATTGAGTTGAAAAAGAGTAAATGCCAGTTCTCTCTCCATCCTTAAATATAAACACTGCTCATTTTTTCAAGTGAATGAAACATGCCCAAGCATATCCAACTTAAGTTGCTGCATCATCAGCCAGGAGAAGAGAGTGAAATATGAGAGGAGAAATTCCTTCACTGGAAAGGGTGAAAAGTGGGGGAAAGTGGCCTTAGTGATTTAGCCTGCACATTTTCGAATAAGTAACAGACTGAGGGTCCTTAAAGCATCTAGTCTGGCATTCAAGGACTGTTTCCCACTGTGTCAATAGGCACTAAAATGAATTCCATTCTGTGGGAAAGCTCACGGTTTTATAGTTCCCAGTATTACCGTTTCAAACGGTGCTCAGGTTGAGATGTTTAACAAGACATAATGTGCAATGTACCAATGCATTCACTTGCTAATGGATGTTTATTCAGTGAGCTTTTGGAAAGCTTTGAACTGGACTTGTGATAAGGATTCTATCAATCATCTGATGAACAGTATATGTTTCTCCTACAGAATGAAAATGTGTAGTGCCATTAAAACTATCAGCTACCAGTCAGACCTTTGGGAAGCAATTCCCGTTGCCTTGATCTATTACTACAAGACATTCAAAATGACTTGAGTGGGTCATAGGTAGAGGGGCCCCTCAGGGTTTGGACTAAATACTTTGCATTTTCAAGAGATGACAAAGGGCCTCAGAAAAGCAGTGAGAATCTGCGAAATGACTGCTTCCTGCAGTCTGACTACAAGTTAAAGTCCAGAAAGACTTACTTGTCATACTCTGCGTTGTCCCGATCACAGCGTGCATCCTTGTGCTTCTGCCAGTCTTTCCCATGTTTACATGTGGTCAGCAGAACCACATCTTCCGCGTTATGAACATGATACAAAGCGTTCCTTGTGTCCGAGCCAATCCCGGTGAGATAGCGCTTGCCCTTGAAGACAAGCATGTACTTCCGAAAGGGTGGGATAGTGTTGTACTTGAGGTATCCCCTCTCACCACCAGTTTTTGGATGCTCCTTTGGAAAAAGTGGGATGGACACGTCGAAGTGTGGTCGAAAGGTCTCTGTGCTGATGCTGGCCTTGGCTAACATGGCCTGGCCGATGTCAAAACCCAGGTCCTCCGTGTAGTCGGGCCAGGTGCCCGAGTACAAGTTGAAGATCAGGTGGTTCCTGCCGTCGTTCCACAGCGGCAGGCTCTGCACCTTGGCGCGCAGGTTGTGCACATAATGCGGGGAGAGCTGGTCCCGGTCCAACGTGTCCAAGCTCAGCACGAAGACACACGCCTGCCCAGGGTCGGACGTGTAAAAGCGGGAAGTCTCGATAGCAGCCAGAATGTTCTGGTAGCTCTCGGAGATCTTCTCGCCCTTCTGCTGCGGGTACACGTACACCTTGAAGCCGTTCCGGCGACATAGCGAGAAGTCGAAGCACGAGTCCATGCGGCAGCGCTTGCCCTTATACACGCTGGCGTGCACGTCCCGCTTTTGCCTGGGAGACGTGTGGATATTGTACTCCTCCGTGTCGGTTTGGTCCCACGGGCTGAAGGAGTTTAAGGGGTCGGAGAAGTGTGGCCACGGCTGCTCGGAGCGGCGATGGCCGTGGCGGCTGCGCTCATGCCGGCTCTTTCCGCCCGTGGACACCGGGACGCCCGCCAGGTAAAAGAGCAGCAGCAGGAAGGCGCCGGTGAGCAGCGAAACCAGGTAGCGCTTTTTGGCCTGCATGGGTCCTGAGAGCCGGGCCCTGCGAACGTCTGCGAACAAATCTCGAAGTTTGGCTCTCACCGCCTCCGGCTACTGCCACGCCGCTCCGCCATCTTCCAGCCTGCCAGGATTCCCGAGCCGCCTGAGCTTCCCTCTGCTTCGGATACCGATCCCGTGCCGAGCCGCTGATCCAGCGCATGTGGGCGACTTTACCGGCTATTCCCGCACTCTCCCTCGGCTGACTAGTTGGAGCATTTCATTTCATATCTGACCGGGTTGTAAACAAACCTGTTTACAGATAGATCTGTAAACAAACCTGGTGTGTTACTCAGGGATTTCCTTCTCCCATTAAAATCTCACACGTAGTGTGTCGAGTCTGTTTGTCGGTATCTTTGAACTTCCATCGCAGGACACTCTGTTACTTTTAATCCCAGTGGAGCAGAGATTGTTGTTGTTGAAGATGATGGTGATGATGATGATGATGATGAGAGGATTGATCGCTTTCTGTAGGATCAGCACGCGTCCCAGCTCTCCTCACACCTCCGCGCACTTCAACTCCATCAATTCCTTCACTTCATCCTAACGACACTAACCTCACGAATCCCTGCATTATACTCTTACTCCTTTCCTCTTTTCCGATCATCACACGCAAGAAGTAAATCCTTTCATGAGGATCGCGGGACTGAGGCAGAGAGAGAGAGAGAGAGAGAGAGAGAGAGAGAGAGAGAGAGAAACCAGCCAGAACACTTGGTGTGTCTTTGATCGCTGGCGGATGGTCCCGGAAAGATCGTGAACCGAGTTGCTCAGTCCTGTCTTCCTAATCACCATTTGCTCAGTTGTTCCGATTGTTACTCTCTTACATTCCAGTCCCGACACGACGGCGGATTACGTTACGTCCCATCGCGCTGCATTGTGCGCTCTCATTGGACCGTGTGACCACCGGAAAAGGCGGGGCTTCCAGCGCACCCATTCATTACCGGTGAAAAGTGAACCGGTGAATTGCAGTGCGTAAAGCGCATTAACGAGTCTAGTACTAGAGTTGCAGCAATGCCTGCCTTGTGCCAAGCCTCCTATCACAACACACCGTACCTAACCAAGAATATGGAGAAAAATGTAAACACATCATAATTCTGTAAAATCTGCAGCATCTGCACACAACCAGTCTACAGGCTGTACCTTCTGAACTACAGGATGAACCTACAGGCTGTACCTTCTGAACTACACGCTGTACCTTCTGAACTACAGGCTGTCCCAAAAGTCTCCATATATAGGGGAAATTAACATTTATTTATTTATTTATTATTATTATTATTATTATTATTATTATTATTATTATTATTATTATTAGCAAAATGTAACTTTATTTACAAAACATCCTTTGCATGATTGCAGTTTCTTTGTCTCTCCCACTCACGATGATCTTATGTCAACACATCTGGTGTTATACATGTAATTGCATTTTGAATGCATTCCTTTAAAGGATCTTTGTGCTGTATCTTTTCCTGGTCCATCATGGCTTTCTTTTGACAAAGGCATTCCCAAAGGCTATCTGAAAGAAAAAAAAAAAAAAAAACTAAGTATGAAGACAATTTGCTTAAAAGGGGAAGTGGTAGCTCAGTGGTT
This sequence comes from Pangasius djambal, assembly GCA_022985145.1. Taxonomy (NCBI): domain Eukaryota; kingdom Metazoa; phylum Chordata; class Actinopteri; order Siluriformes; family Pangasiidae; genus Pangasius; species Pangasius djambal. Next base: position 13,502,006 of record CM040997.1, read on the forward strand.
AAGATGTTGGCCTCGTAATCAGAAGGTCATTAGTTTAATCCCCAGCACTGCCAAGCTGCTACTGCTAGGCCCTTAACCCTCAACTGCTCAGTTGTATAAATGAGGTAACTGTAAGTCGCTCTGGATAAGGGCGTCTGCCAAAATGCCGTAAATGTAAAAGTGTTAATTTCCCCTATGTACAGTACTGTGCAAAAGCTTTAGGCACGCTATTCTTTTAGTACAAACTTGGCTATAGATTTTAATCTTATGACGTCTACATTATTGATTCAAAACATTCATTCAAAAACATTTTAGATTTAGATTTTAGATTTGCAAAAATTCATTTTCCAGCACAAAATTAAACGTTACAGAACAATGTTTGTATGTCAGTAAAGAAAGCCGTGTATTACCTAAGAGACCACTTTTCAGACAAAAAATAAATAAATAAATAAATAACATAATGAAGGCTGCTGGGTTTTGCTGCAGAAATAAGAAGCGAGTGTGACAATGAAAGTCTCCAGAAGAGCTGTGGCTGCTTCTGCAAGATGCTCAGTAACACTTACAGCTCATTTCCTTATAAAACTGCACACACTGCACCTGAGACTACTAATTCTTTTTTAAAAGCGAAGGATCGTCACACCAAATATTGACTGTTTCATTTATTATTGTTTACTGCTCTGTATAGTATTTTTTTTAAATGTAGAAACATTAAATTTCATTATTTTTGAAGGCATCTTTGCTCTACAGCATTTCTTTGCATGTGCCTAAGACTTTTGCACAGTACTGTATGGAGACTTTTGGGACATCCTGTACAGCTGGTTTAAAAGGATGAGACATAACACTTAACACAATGATAAGACATAATAAAAAAAAAAGTGACCATTATATGTATGACATATATATATATATATATATATATGACATCACAATACTCAAAGATGCTTTTATGATACATGATAGTTCTCATGCTTTTTAGATTTGCTAACAAAGTGCAAACAAAACAGAACAGTTGCATTTAAATGATTCATTCATCTTGAGCAAATGCTTTATCCTGGTTAGGGTTATAGTGGATCCACCTGATCTACCTACATGCATGTTTTTGGAGGAAGGTGGGAGGAAACTGGAGAATCCAGAGGAAACTCACATGTAACTCGAGTTCAGGATCAAACTGGGGACCCTGGAGCTGTGAGATGGCAACACTACCCACTGTGCCATCTTGCTGCCTGCATTTAAATGATGTTTTATAAAAATAAACGATTTATTTATTCATGGATAAATGAATCAATTCTTAAAAGTCGAATTTTAACTTGTCACTGCTTATGACATTGTGCAACAGTGGATTTGGTCAGTATTAAGAAAGCACTGACAATGCACATGGTACTAATTAGAGAAGACTCTTAATACATAATTGAATAAAAATGCTTATTTCCTCATAAATATACCAGAGGAGTTCTGTGCATCACTCCCTGCTCATTTACTCCACAGCCACCCTGCTGGCTGGAGCTGGGCATTAAATCCCATTATAATGACTTATTAATGATCATTATCAATCATACCTAATCACAGCTTTCACTTCTGCAGAAGAATCTTTTTTTTTAATTTATTTATTTTTGGAAGTGGTGGACAGTAACTGATTGGACCGTAGCAGCTGGTTGTTGGAGAGGTGGATTACCTACAGGATTTGCTTTTGTTCCCTGCTGCAGATAAGCTGCCCTGTGCTAAAGTGCTTCCTTTTCCACACAGCGTAGCAACCTGCGATAAAAAGCCTAAAATTTGGGCTGCTGTAAACAAATACTCTTGTCTGAAGGAGGTGCATCACGGGTGCAGAGAGTTCTAAGATCAGGGAGACAAAACAGCCTTTGAGAGTCCTCTAGCAGACCCTGATTCATGGCCCGATAAGGCCACATGAGATGATGCAACATGCTGCATTCCCAGAGAATCCTGGGTGCAGTGATACGGAGCAGGTACAGGAGAGAACACGGTGAGACAATCCCACAGCCAAAACACACCCTTATGGGAAAACCTCAACAAACGGATACATTAACAATGGAATTTAACAGCAGAGGTCGTCTATTCAAGGGTAGATCTAAGGTCTTTTTTTCAAAAATGTAATTTTTTTTCAGCAATGTAATTTATGGCAACAAGCTATTGTTAGGTTTCAAAAAATGTAATTTTAACTTTATCAAATTTAATGAAAATAATCAAATAGTGTATGAGGAAAGAAAATGAGATCGGTGTACATCAAAAGTTTGTATGTACACTGATCAGCCATGACATTAAAACCACCTGCCTAATATTGTGCCCTTGGGCCGCCAAAACAGCTCAAGGCATGGACTCCACAAGACCTCTGAAGGTGTGCTGTGGTGTCTGCCACCAAGACGTTAGCAGCAGATCCTTTAAGTCCTGTAAGTTGCGAGGTGGGGCCTCCATGGATCGGACTTGTTTGTTCAGCACATCCCACAGATACTCGATCGGATTGAGATCTGGGGAATTTCGAGGCCAAGTCAACACCTTGAACTCTTTGTCATATTCCTCAAACCATTCCTGTACAATTTTTGCAGTGTGGCAGAGTGCATTATCCTGCTGAAAGAGGCCACTGACATTAGGGAATACTGTTGCAATGAAGCGGTGTACTTGGTCTGCAACAATGTTTAGGCAGGTGGTACGTGTCAAAGTAACATCCACATGTTGCCAGGTCCCAAGGTTTCCTAGCAGAACATCACCCAGAGCATCACACCGCCTCCACTGGCTTGCCTTCTTCACATGGTACATCCTGGCGCCATCTCTTCCCCATGTAAACGATGCACACGCACCCAGCCGTGCTCATGATGTAAAAGAAAACATGATTCCTCAGACCAGGCCACCTTCTTCCATTGCTCCATGGTCCAGTTGTGATGCTCAAGTGCCCATTGTAGGAGCTTTCGGCAGCGGACAGGGGTCAGCATGGGCACTCTGACCGGTCTGCGGTCACAGTTTACCCACGCCTGGCAATTAAATACGAAAAAAAAAGAAAAGTAAGCACATGTTCCATCAGATAAAGACTTCTTCATTGTCCACTCTAATGGAGCTCTTAATTAGTGTTTAGTGAGTAAATTTTAATGTAAAAGCAAGTGCACTTGTTTGGTAAACCAAATATTGTAAGGCTGCAAGTTATTGCAAACATACATACTGCAAGCCTAGATTTGTCTTAAAGTTGATATTAGACAGTGTTAGTATCAACTGTAAGACAAATATAAATGTTCTGTGCTATGAGTGCCTAATTAGAGCTATTTAGATTGTCCTTTTCCAGTTGGATCTAGATTTCTTTCTAATAAGTAAAATGTCACAAATATTTCTGAAGTTCACTTATACCTATTTCTTACTTAGAATTTCCATGAAGGATGCACCCTTTATCACCCGACTGTATTTTAAAGAACTAGGTGCGGCATATGTTTTTATTAGCCTGTTCTGCTCAAGGCATGAAAATGTGTCCATGGCTAATATAAAATGAATCTATTTGGTCATTGTATTTGTTGGATTATTTGGTTTTGGCCCTGATGCGTATATAGATTGATAGATGCGTATCATGAGGCATGCCTTCACAACATTGCCATAATATCTTGTGACTTTTTCATTCCCCTATTCAAGTAGGCAAATACTAATTTTCCTTACAACACCGTATCTATTTCCAGCTTCCACCAGATAAGATGTTCAGAGTCTGCTCACCCCAGAGAGTGAGCTCAGATGTTACAGAGCCGAAGGCATTTAGGGAATCGAACCACTACTCCGTGACTAATGCCGGCATGGTCACTGAGTAGGAGTGAAGTGTGAAGTTCTACTCCTCTTTTTTAACTCTCCCCAATGTCCTCTGAGCGAATGAATCTTTAAAAAAAAAAAAAAGAAAAAAAAAGCAGAGCACAAGCTTTCAAAGCCTGAGTGAGGGTGTGGGGTGGCTAGATACCTCCTTGTTTCTTTATTTATTTAAGTGACCTTTCCATAGTGGAAAGCCAGTTCTCTGCAACATGAAGGTTTAAATTCTGGAAGATGTAGAAGGGGAGGGCGATGGAGAAAGACAGCAAGAGAGATTTCACTGAGGCAAAAAAAAAAAAAAAAGAAAAACACAAGAATTCAGTGTCTTCAGGGAGACAGAGGCAGTAAATGAAGCGGAAAGGGTTAGATGTGCTGATAGGTTTTTGTCCTCATTAAAAAAAGCAGAGCTCTTGACTTCTGCACCCCTTCATTTGTATTCCGACACAATTTATTCGGTACAGATTTGGACTAGGGAATTGGAGTATATTTTAGAGGTGAAGTGAGACTTTCTTAGCTAAAAGCTAGCAAAAGACCCTTTACATTTGACATACATAGCAGAGTGATTAAAAAAGTCTATGGAGAAAGTTTGAAAACGAGAAAACACTGCATTTTCTATAAAGAGTAAGGAACATACAGCGTTCTTTTAGTGCATCAGGTAATAATTATACTAGTTAGATATACTGCATTTTCTATAGAGTAAGGAATATACTGTACATAATTCTTTCAGTGAGTCATGTAATATTCCTGATCCTTATACAGGATATTGTATGTTACAATACAAGAACTACTTCCTTATACTGCTCTTGTATTCATGAATACGGAAAACTATATTTTACAATTAGCCAGACTTGAAAAAACAAAACACTGCAGTCTGGCCTGTAATTTAGTTCAAAAGAAACAGAGGAGTGTGATGTTAACACACACACACACACATTTGTGCCTCTCTTTCATGACACACAGGGAGGACGTTAATGCACTACCTTCACAGGGTGAGATTAGATCAGCGAGCATCTTTCCTCAACCCTCTGAACCTCCCCATGCTTCCGCTTACATTTTCCAGCTGCTGAACAGCAACAGGCATCTGGATAGATGCCCCATCAGCTAGGAATCCTAAGATCGAACACCGACACCCACATTCTGCACTCTCATTCTTCCTAACTGTCAGCTAGGCTTTATAGAACAAAGGCCTACTCACACTGCAGACATATCCATTCTTTAAATTGTAGACGGTCGTATGGTTATGGTTGCATAAACAAGAAGACAATCCAGCCCGAAATTTCTTCCATTTGAGCAGTGATCATTCAAAATAATCATTAGCTTTAGCTTTAGGAGTTAATGGTTACAACTTTGTTGAATAGATTTCTAAATGTAATTCCCCACTTTCCTTTTTTTTTTTTTTTT
>CM040997.1:13515496-13564541 GCA_022985145.1 Pangasius djambal
TCCCACACCACCCCATTGCTGCGCTCCCTCCACTGGCTTCCTGTAGCTGCCCGCATCAGATTTAAAACACTGATGCTCGCCTACAAAGCCAAAAACGGACCAGCACCCACTTATCTCAAAGCTCTTATCACACCTCGCGTGGCACCACGCTCCCTCCGGTCCTCTAGCACTGCTCGACTGGTCCCACCATCTCTCAGGGTACAAGGAAGACATGCATTGAGACTCTTCTCGGTTCTGGCACCAAGGTGGTGGAATGAACTTCCCTTAGATGTCCGAACAGCTGAGTCACTGGCAGTCTTCAAACGGCGTCTAAAGACTTACCTCTTTCTCATTACAATGGTCTCTATTCTGCACAATATACTGCAACTATATAACATTTGTTCTCTTTTTTGTACAGTTGTTGTACAATACAGATGAATATTACATGTACATGCGTAATAATTTCCACCACAGTTTTACTGTGGCAGAATCTCAAATGAAGAGCTTTTGGCCATATATTCATAGTTACATTCAATATACTATTATGTTACACACATTTAATGAGCACACATAGTATATAGGAAGCTGTGTGTCAGAAGGGGTTTAAATAAAAATGAAATATTGCTTCATGAAGATGAGTTGAACGTTATGGATTTTTGTGTGGATCCTAGGTAATGAAAGAAACGTAAAATTGGGCATTACATCAGTGATAAAATTACAATATTGCCTCCTTGTAATCTTTTTTTTGTTTAAGAAAAAGAAAATTGTTACCTTTCCATGGTTTATATGTTATGACTGACAGCCACCATTTCACAAAACCTTGGTATAGTTCTGCACAAAAAAGCTATCGTTTTCTTCTCATGTTGCTAATTTAACACAGTCATGTAGAGTTCTCTGGAGGATCTGGTCTTTTCTTTTCACAGAGGCCATTCAGGTGCTTGTTCAGTTGCTTGTTGTCTGAAGATTGGACTATTGCAACTTACCCCTGGCAGGACTTTCCCTGCATCCCATCAGTCCCATGCTCCAGCATTGATCCCGAATGCAGATGCATGTCTTGTTTTTGACCTCCCCAAGTTCTCCCACATCACCTCATTACTGCGTTCCATCTATATTGCCTTCCTATAGCTGCTCAAATAAGATTCAAAACACTGTTGCTTGCTTACAAAGCAAAAAAAATGGTTTAGAGCCCATGTTCCTGAAGACACTGATCAAACCATACTCTGCATCATATTCCTTCAAACCCCATGACCCACCATCCCTCAAGTCACAAAGCAGAAGTATCAAAGCTGTTCTCTGTCTTGACACCAGGGTGGTAGAGCGAGCTTTCCCTGGCTGCCCGAAGAGCTGAAGCACACACACACACACACACACACACACCAACCCTCAACTTGTACTGTTTTCTTTGCTGTACTAATTCTCATACTAACTCCCTTTTAGCTTTAGGACATTCTGAGACCATGGCCTGTTTGTGCAAGCATGAGGATCTGTTTTTCTGCTAAATATTGTAAATGTACATGTAAATCCATATGAAGGCACCTCTGTAGGTTAATTAATATTTGAATTCATTTGACTACTAAACCACTGAAGTAATTAAAATTTGAATGCATTTTAAAAGAGATTTGACATCCTCAGAACAGAAACAATTATAACATCACTGAGTCTCTAGTGTATGACTTAGTCTTGATCCTCATTCACCTCCTCTCATCAAAAAAAAAACACAAGGTATAATTACAGATCTGGTGTAATCATCCATGTCCCTGGTTACCTGCTCACTGAAAAGTCTCACTTGGTTGTTGTTGTTTTGTCAGTGCTGTGATGCAGAGCTGTTCTGGCTAGGATGATGTAGCAGAGCTGCAAATTTTGCTCCACCCAGCCCTGTGCCAAGCCTGATGCCCCAGAGACAGACTTGCTCCCAGGACTGAGAAAGCTTCCAGCTGGCCTGCCAGACCCTGCAGACCCCTCACGCAAACACACACTCACACAAATACACCCCTGCCCTTTCATCGGGCATATTGCCTAGCCCACACATGTTCAGAACATCAAAATCTGACATGAGCATTAACAGTGTGCCACAACCAAACTCCCCATCATTAATCTTCCACGCCTCTTCTAAGACACAAAACAGAACAAATTCAAAATCCAAAGAGGCCCCATAGGACCGATAGGTATCCAAGGGGATTTAGAGGAGACACAAGTTTGAAACTGATGCAGGATGCTTTGTGGTTGTGGGGTTGGATTGGGAAATAACAGCACATTTGTGCAGAACAATGGTGACTTTGTGATGAAAATGCTTTAACTGCACAGGGCCAGGAGTGTGTGAGGGAAGCCATTGTCTCCCAAAGCACATCAAATGGACTTAATTAATACCCCTGACTCCAGACAGATAGCATCATGATCTTAAACATGTTTCTGTTAAGTGGGGAGGGCCTTAATAATAATAATAATAATAATAATGATGATAGTAGCAATAATAATAATAATACAGTGTGCTAATATGTGTCAAAGTGATATGTGATGAATGACGAACATGAGGTTAAAAAAAGGAGTCATCTGTACAACAAACAAAATATCACAAATAAATAAACAAATAGATGGCATGGTAGTGCAGTGGGTAGCATTCCTGCTTCACAGCTCAAGGTTTCCAGGTTCGATCCTGAATTAGTGGGACTGTGTGGCGTTTCTGTGCATGCTCTCACCGAGTCTGCATAGGTTTCCTCCAGGTTCTCCGGTTTTCTTCCATCTCTCAAAAACATACCATTAGGCGGATTGGCTAAGATAAACTGCCCTTAGATGTGAGTGTGTGAACATTTGTACCCATAGTGTGATGGACTGGGTGTGTCCCCGCCTCATGCCCAGTGGTCCGAGGATAGACTCCGGATCCACAGCGACCCTGACCGGGATAAAGCAGTTACTGAAAGTGCGTGAGTGAATAAAAGAATGAATGAGTAGGAACAATATCTGTCTCTGCTAATGGCAACAAAGACATATTAAATGTCCTACACCATCTTTAACATGGTTGTAACAAACACTCGGTTACATATAGGACTAAGAGAGAGAGAAGGTTGGAGGAGTTAAAGTATACTTGATTTTAATTAAGGATATTAAAAGCAGAAAGTGGTTGAATAAGTCAACTGTGAATGTACCTTGTTAATATCCAGATCAGATCTTTTCCACTTGCAGTGTGTCAGTGGAACTTTAAGATGACTCTGGTTAAAGGTGTAAGATAAATACAATGAAATGAGAAAAATGTTTCTTGTTCTTCCTGCTGTTACTGAGCAACAGTAAAAAAAAAATAAAAAGGTTAAAGTCCAAGGACCCATCAGCATTCCTGCTTCTTGTAACTACAGAGTAAATATTTTGTTATTAGTTTCACTATAATTGATTCACAGTAGTTACTGACTAATATTGTGCAGTTTCTCTGATCTGTAAGCACATGATGGCATGCTAGGCCTTATGGTCTCAATGACTCAATGTCCAAGACTATTATAATCTCATATATAATTATATTATAATACCAGAGCCACAGGGGTTAAATTAGAAGGGAGCAGACAGGAGTGGAGCTCTTGCACCTTAGGTTTATGTAAATGAGAAGCAGAACTGAGCTGTATTAAATCTGATGGAAGTGTAAGTTATTTCTAACACATTCTATGTGAAAACCATTTAAATATTTGCTGTAATAAATATAGACAACTACTAGTTACTGATTGTTTTTGGCTTTGTAGCACATTTTAAACCCTTTGTGCTGTTTCCATGTTTTTCCACTTGTTACATAAATTAGTTAATAAGGGCTATCTAAGGTAACTCCAAAGCATTATGTTGTATGTATAGCTGGCTAGCTAGTCTAGTTTGTATAGCTATACAGATTCGTTACCACCCAGTCTCAGTATTGTCATATATAGCTCATTTGTTTACTAGGAAGACAACACAATGTTGTTTTGAGTCGCTGCTAATGCATGTTCTTATTATTCTGCATTTTATTCCTTTATAGTTAGAATATTTAATTACTTGCCAATTGTCGTCAGTGATGTGTTACTGGCTAAACAATACACCAAAATATACGTTATTTCGATTAATCACTGGAAGAAAGTTAGCTTCAGCTGGAGGAAAGGGAAAATGAGCTGAATCTCCCTCTCACATAGAGAGAGCAGAGATTTAATAAATCATCACCAAGAGTTGACAGATTTAAATCACACATTCTGCTCAAAGATGGCTGAGAGAAGTGGATGATCAAGAAATGACACTAAGCCTCATTTTTCAAGCTGGATATGAACAGATTAATTCGTAAATCATTTGTATGAGTGTATGAAAATGTGGTATTCATGAAAATCCTGCAATTTTAAAACATTCATATCCTACTTGTGCTCCTGAGTGTGTGTAAATTTACACATAAGAAGACTACCGCGATTGATCGACTTCAAATCATGTAAATTGCAATCAGTTACTTTTATATACAGATTACACTATTAATTTAAAGAGCTTATGTATTTCAATTACACACACAAATTTAACGGTATTTTGTGAGTCCTAGTCATTTTATATTAAAAGCCTAAACTAAAGAAACTAGGCAATTTGTCCAATTATGATGGTGACTGTTCAGGCTGTTGCCAAAGGCACCCAAAGTCAAACCTAACTAGTTATCTGAGCTAGATTGATTAAACTTGCTAATCAGGTGCTCAATTCAAGTTAAGACTTAAATGAGATGTATATGACCAGTGAAAACAATTACTATATTCAAAAGATGTGAAAAGATTCTAGTGTTCATTTTTGCTCATTTGCATAACTAGCATTTTTTTGCTGGTTTTGTTCATGGTACCTTTGAATGTGTCTTTGACAGAAAAAAAAAATGTGTTAAAGCTGACAAAAAGGGCTAATTTCAATGTCTGGCCACCTAATTGTATGCTCTACGGAAAAAGGTTAAATCTAGAACCCTAAACATTCCTTCTGCTTGTCCTGTTTGAGCCCTCAAATGTTCTATGAAGAACCTTAGAACAGAGGGTTTATCTTTCAGAAAGGGTTCTAAGTAGAATCCCTTCAGGGATTAACTTTCCAAAGACTAATATTCTCTAAGTGTATGGTTAAATTAAGCCCTCAGGACATTAAAGATGTATTGATCATCCCATTTTAAATCATATTGCCTGGATATTAAAATGGAAAACTTTGCATAATAACAAATACTTTATGTGGGTATAAAATTGAAAAAAGTGAGGGCCTAACCACATAGACGGATCAGCTATAACATTAAAACCACTGACAGGTGAAGTGAGTAACATGGATTATCTTGTTACAATGGCACCTATCAAGGGATATATTAAGCAGCAAGCATATATATTAAGCATATATATGGGATATATTAAGCAGCAAGTGAGCAGTCAGTTCTCAAAGTTGATGTGTTGGAAGCAGGAAAAATGGGCAAGCGTAAGGATCTGAGCAACTTTGACAAGGGCCAAATTGTGGTGGCTAGAGGACTGGGTCAGAGCATCTCCAAAACAGCAGGTCTTGTGGGGTGTTCCTGGTATGCAGTGGTTTGTACCTACCAAAAGTGGTTCAAGGAAGGACAACCGGTGAACTAGCGACAGGGTCATGGGCGCCCAAGACTTATTGATGCGCATGGGGAATGAAGGTTAGCCCACCTGGTCCGATCCCACAGAAAAGCTACTGTAGCACAAACTGCTGAAAAAGTTAATGCTGGCTATGATAGAAAGATGTCAGAACACACAGCGCAGTGCAGCTTGCTGCGTATGGGGCTGCGCAGCCCCAGACCGGTCAGAGTGCCCATGCTGACCCCTGTCCACCGCCAAAAGAACCTACAATGGGCACGTGAGCATCAGAACTGGACCATGGAGCAATGGAAGATTGTGGCCTGGTCTGAGGAATCATGTTTTCTTTAACATCACATGGATGGCCGGGTACATGTGCATCGCTTACCTGGTGAAGAGATGGCACCAGGATGTACTATGTGAATGCTCTGGGTGCTCTGTACTATGTGTGATGCTCTGGGTGATGTTCCGCTGGGAAACCTTGGGACCTGAGCTATTTTGGCTGCACAAGAGGGACCTACACAATAAAAGACAGGTGGTTTTAATATTATGGCTGATTGGTGTACAGTACTGTGCAAAAGTCTTAGGCACATGCAAAGAAATTAAATGTTTCTACATTAAAAAATACTATAAAGAGCTTTAAAAAATTAGTAGACTCAGGTACAATTAGTGCAGTTTTATAAGGAAATGAGCTGTAAGAGTTACTGAGCATCTTGCAGAAGCAGCCACAGCTCTTCTGGAGACTTTGATTGTCACACTCGCTTCTTATTTCTGCAGCAAAACCCAGCAGCCTTCATTATGTTTTTTTGTCTGAAAAGTGGTCTCTTATGTAATCTGCTGCTTTCTCTACTGACATACAAACATTGTTCTATAACATTTCATTTTGTGCTGGGAAACTAACGTTTGGAAATCTTAAATGTTTTTTTTACCGACTCGATAATGTAGAAGTCATCAAATAAAAATCTATAACAAAGCTTGTACTAAAAAAACAATAGGGTGCCTAAGATTTTTGCACAGTACTGTATATCCCTTGCTTTATACTCAGTGACTGCTCTTTAACTCTTTAACATGTGTAATGATGGATGTTCTATTGCATTTTAATAAAACGGTTTCCAGCAAAAAAAACCCTTCTCTTTCACGTATTGTTAATGTAATGTACAGTATAATGTGCTCCTAGTCCTCTTAATGTAAGTACGAAACATCATCAGCACCCTTATACAGTGAATAAAAGGTGTTGAGGGCAGTTCTACTCTCATCCAATTGCAGTAAATGTGAGTCATGTTCTTCACTTATGCCTGGCACAAGGCCAGGACAGTTGCACAGACATGTCTAAGAGAGAGTAAAAAGGAAGAAAGGGGAGTGGGGTGGTAGATCTGCAGATCCAGCGATGACACATCAGATCTTTGTACCTGGGCAGCTGTTTCTTTTTTGTTTGTTTTTTGTTTCTTTTTTGTATGCACACTTACATGTTTCTTAGGTACACACGGAAAGCAGAATCACATTTTTGCTCAAGAAGCTTAGTTGCACAACTCTAACTTATAATTTGGAACAATGTAAAACCAGATCAGATTTACTGATAAAAGACGAGGTCACTTAAACTCTCGGCTTATTCCGTTATTCATCTTGAACCATATTGTTCAGTAGTTATATAGAAACTAATAGTATGTATTCATGAGAGTGAGGAATGTAAGTGTGGAGCCATGGAAAGGTCCTGGGAGTGTAAGGAGGTAATAATATAGATGTATGTAGTGCTCTTAGAGGAGGCTGACTGAGCAAAAGTTGAGCAAGCGAACATTTTTTCCTGGAACTTCTCCTGCACTTCCTCAAAGTTCTACGTAATCATCTGAGTATATTTCCATGGTATTAACACAGTCAGACCTACCGTAAGGTCCTCCTCCTATTGTGTAGCTTTGTATATGAAGAATTATACATAGTTCCCAAATTCAGCACAATATCAGCTAAGAAGATATGCCATGTAATGAACACTGTTATAACACAACGCAGTTGAATTCTCAAATCTGACTGGTCAGAAGGTGTTAATTCATTTTCTGTAACAGCACAGCTCTGATAGTGTTGCCGGCTAATTAAAGTTTATATTAATGCCCTCATTCTTATCATTTCGTTAGTTAACAAAGAAAAACGCAGAATCATTGCTATGGGGAAGCTTTCTGTACGGAGATATTTCTTTAACATTTGTGGAAGGAGTTTCCAGTGTCAGTGTTCTGTTAAACTCAGTAAGTTTTCTGCCATGAGAAAGTCTTCATGACAGAGGGCTTTGTACGATCTAGTTTCTCAGTAATATGATAAGTGGCCTTTTTGTCTTATTACATCAAGACTGAGAGAGAAAAGAGAAGCTGGTGACAGAACGATTGTTTATAGTTGCTGTAACAGTAACAGAGATAACAGGAAATAACTTGTCTCATGGATTTTCCACAGCGTCTGACGTGCACAACATGTCGTGGAATAAACGCGTCATGGGCGTGCTTCAATAAAAAAAATTTCAATCCTTGGCTGTGCTATAAGAATAGAAAAGAGGAACAGGTTGAGGTGAAGCCTACCAGAGCCAAGAGATTGAAAACTGTATCTAAATCATGACTTTGTATGCCATCGACAAAGACTGTGAATGAAAAGTGATCTATAATAGCGCAAGCTATGCACCAGGAAGAAGGACAAACTAGTTTTCAAATGTATGTGGTAGTTTAATTATAGAAGGAAATGGGCCACACTGACAACTGGCTGGCTGATGGTTAGCTGGATATCTATAGTTTCCCAGAATAAATTGGAATCTTTCAAGAAGTACAATGCACAGAAAGTCTTAAGACAACAGGGAATTTTGTCCAGAACTGTTGCGATTAATACAAAGGACAAATTCAGAAATATTGTTAAAAGCTATAATCAGAGTATGTTATTGTTCATTGAATTTACAAAAAAATTGGAACTATGGAGAACTTTGCCACATGCTCTCACAGCTAAAAAAGCTTCATTGCACACCTCAGCCTCTAGCAGGGACGTCCACACCACTGGTTACAGTTAGCTGACGCTATGGTGAGAAGCAGCCGTCTAATCTGTGTGTGTGTGTGTGTGTGGGGTGTTGGCGCTAATGGCACACAGTGCCAGCATGAGCTCCATGTAGCAGATTCTCATTATTGGTTGGAGAAGCTAAAGCAGTTGAGAGAGAGTTGGGGGGAGGAGAAGGAAGGTTTTTAGTGGCCATGCAGGCTTTAATGAGTGTGCTCACAGCACTCTATCGAACTTAGTGGCGCCTGGAGGCTGTTGAAAGTGCATGGATTCCCTACTGGGCTGGTTAACTGGGCACAGGTGACTGCCAGGTATCACCAAGTCATAAGTACAAGTCACACACACTCTTGGACATGTGCACATGATCAATTATATTGTGAAATAGGATGTACGTTCGAACGACACCACACATTCCTTCAGTATAATGTGAAACATTTTTAGTGGAGTAATAATGTGTGTGTGTGTGTGTGTGTCTTTGGTCAGGTTTGAGGTGTAGGCTGACTGCAGCTGTAAAGGTGAGCACCACAAATTCAGCTTTTAAACTGCCTTTTTCCATTGTAAAGTTCCTCCTAGTGTGTGCGTGTGTGCGTGTGTGTGTGTGTGTATACACGTGGCATAGCATATTGAACATTCTTGAAACAGCAGTTTTTATGGGATGTGGGTCTGAATATTCTCCTGATATGGACCATGTGTGAATATCAGGGGACTCCTTTTTAAGCACAATACAGAGAGAGAGATGAAGGAAACATTCTAGAAATAGGATCTTGTTCAAAAGAGAGAGAGAGAGAGAGAGAGATTAAGACTTATACCAAAGATCATGCGTAAATGATTGCTTGTAGTGAATCTTGACAAACTAATGTTAAGTTAAAAATATTTTGTGTAAATGTGTGATTTTCACAGAACAGAAATCAGATGCCTGACCTATCCCTGTTGAATTAGATGATTTAGCTTATCTAAAGCACACAAGGATTTGCGTGCACATATACACAAACACACACACACACACACACGCCTGGCTTCTCTGAATTTGGCAAGCGCTCAGAATGCTGCCTGTGATATTTAATTCATCTGATGGTGTGTAGATGCCTCCTGAGTTCACACCATCTACAGTGAGAGAAAGACAGCGAAAGACAAGACAAGCTGAGCTGGACAGACAGAGAGAGGGGGAACAAAGATGATGATGGAAAGGGAAAGCAGGAATAAATTTGCTCCATGTATAGCGAATACAAACAGAATAAAACAACATTGCTTATGTGGCAAAGAGTGACACAAAGAGAGATGGAAGGAGTGAGACAAAAGCAGACAAGAGTTAAAAATGAGATGTGAGTAGATAAGTGTCTCTGCTAGAGTAATGGATGATCGTGCCTTTCTTTCTGCTCTTCTCTTAGCCTCTCTCCAGCTATCCTCAGTTCACTCCATCAGCAAAATGAGTTAAGCCTTGCGTGTGTGAGAGTGTGTGTGCGCCCAGGTCAATTTCACTTTACTGTGTAGATAATCCCAACACACAGGGGAGAATGTATGTTGTTTTAAAGGCTATCCCACCTTCCTTAGAACATACATAACTGAGTTAAACTGTATCTACTCTTCCCTTGTGTTATTGTATTATATTAAGAGTGTGCAGTGAAACCATCTAATGCAGCCTGACCAATCGAGGGACAGAATTAAAGTGTTTCTAGATCTATAATAATCAAATCATTTCAAAGATTCGTGAAAAAACCCCGTATTTGCCATATTGCTATTTATACCACAGTGCTGCAGAATTATCGAATCTGATTGGTTAGAAGGTATTGGTTAATTTTCTACAATGGCAGCTCTGACAATAGTTCTGCTTGCAAGACAAATCACAGGTTTATATTAATACACTTATTTTAATATGTTATCTGTTCTAAAGTGACACCTCCATATCATCTAAGGCTAATAATAAACATATTAAAATGTGTTGGTATTTAACAAAAAGCGTCTAAAGGTCTAATACACCTAATACAATATTTATGTAATGTTTATGGAGTCTGGTTATGGAGCGCTTTTTCTCATTTCAAGCTGGGTTTTTTTTTGTCTTATTAACTTCACATGAGTGAATGACTGTTTACACTTGTTATCACGCAACTGGCAGCAGGAACTAACTTGTTTCACAGACGGTCCACAACATTATTATTATCATTATTATGATAAAAGTACAAGTTGTTCTTTAATTAATTAAAAAAAAAAAGTATCATTGGCAAATTGTTGTGGTGTAACAGGAATAAAATACTTAGTGATGTGCTGTTAGTGCTATAATCAAGTGGTAATGCATCACACCACCTCGTCGTGGATTGTTTATTCCGTAACAGCACACCCTCTCATATTTTATTCTCAAATTTTTTTCTGGGCTTTTGTTTTCTGGCCCAGAAATCAGCTCCACCCCCATCCAAAGCAGAGTCACCCCATTCTTTAAGACCTGGCGTATGTAGATTCAACAGAGCTCTGGGGTCAGGTGCAGCAACGTGAAGACTTGTCAGTGTTTTCATTGCAAACAGGCAGCAAAGGGCTTTGAAAAAAAAAAAAAATCCAAACTGTCCCTTTAATTGTGGTTGGGAGACCACAATGTACAATATATTTTCTAGTCGTGTCTGTGCATTTCATTGACAAACACAAACACACAATAAAAGACACAGGTAGACCAATGCTTGTAACATATTAATGCATTTATTAAGTTTTTAATATTTGTATCCATCATTAGGCACACTATATGGAAATGGAGGAAAAGTCAGGACTCTAAAGGTTTGGTCTGCATGCCTGCTTCGTACACAAGAGCAGAAAAGAATAACATAGCATGCTACAAAATGGCAGAAATCAACGTTTTTTTCAGCCGTGTATGCAAATGTGCACGGATATTATAACTGTTAGGAGAGAGAGAGAGAGAGAGAGAGAGAGAGAGTATGCATTAACATAACCCAGTGTTTCTCAAACCAGTACTCAGGGCCCCAGATGGTTTGCATTTTTGCTCGGATGTCCCACTGGTGGGACAAAATTATCCACTGCCTTCAGTGTATTGATGCTTTTCAATCGTTTGAGTATGAGGGGAAACTCACACTTTTCAGGAAAACTACAAATTTTAAGCCAAACAGTAAATGCTAATTGTTCTTTCCTTATTATATTACAGCAAAAAGTGGACTATGTAAGCCAGCACCACATCAGTTGTGCCTTTGTCAGTGGATGCTCGTGGACGTCCACTTCTCAGTTGGTCCGTAACGCTTCAAGTCTTTTTGAAATTTGGCAGCGGTGTCATGTGTGATGTGCTTGCCATGTTTCCTGTTAAGGTCCATTGTAACCTTGCGACAGCTTCCCGATCCAGCCATGGGAATGATTTCAAAATGTTCTTCTTTTGTCAGAGGCATTCTTAAAGGCTATCTGAAAAAAATATATAAAATTAGTATGAAAATTTTACTAAAAAGTGTTAATTTCCCCTATGTATGGAGACTTTTAGGACACCCTGTATTGTGTGTGTGTATGTGTGTAGTGTGTATAGTTTGTTTTAGCTATAGTGTTTTTGACAATTTTGTGACAACTTAGGCATTGCTCTGCTAGGTCACACCACACCCAGAGTGTCTTAATCAGAAGATTATAGCGTATAGGAGAGTTTATTAAGTGACTAGTCTAATCATCTGAGATTGTGCTGACATGACATGCGCAAACATGATCACGCAAAAAGGTACACAAAAGCAGAAAGGCACAGTGTAAGCGTTGGTTCAACTGTGTTGTGAGCTAGGAAAGCAAAAATGTCAACCATCTGGAGCAGGGGCCATCAACTGGCAGTTTAGCAGAGTATTTCAGTGGACTGAATCGAGTAGCTGAACTGATCAGCGTAGGAAAAGATTTGTTGTTGTACAGGGACAGAATTTTTTTTAAACATGAACCAGCATGGTTTCTGTAGTAGATCCCCTGTTGCGAGTCATCCAATCACATGCTAAAAGCAGCTCAGAAAGTGGAGGGTTTTCACTGACTTTCATAGATTTTTCCATTTCATTTACCCTCTCGGGTCTGATTAGTGAATTGACTACATGGCTTGTTTAAAAAAAGTCAATGGCGAAAATAGATGAATGGACAAAACGTAAGTGTTGTCTTATTCGTTGCCAAACCATTAATGGTTCAGAATTAAACTCTAACTCTTGTTGCCATTCAGTCAGTAGTGGCTTATCCTGACCTTTGTAAACAAGGAACTTTATGTAATTGGAAATTTTAGTTGAATAACCCTGGTCTGGAGGGAAACGACAGGTTTGGGCAACACTGGCATAACCAACAATGCATAATTAAGCATATCAGAAAAGAAAGCACAAAATATTTGTATGCAAATGTTAGCATGCACGTAAGTGTGTATGTTGTTTCTGAGTGTTCAATCAGACACACACTTGTGTGCAGCTCTTTCATCACTCTGTAAGCAGTAGCCGTGATAGACATGTTTCCCTAGATGGCACCTTAATGCAGCGGATCAATGAGCTGATACTTAGAACAGTCATCAGTGCTAGATTAAGTCCTAACTGAAGTCTGCATGTGCAGATTTAGCACATTGCAATCTTTACCAGGTGTGTAGAGCATTACTACAGATGTGTCCATCAATACTCCATTTCCTCACAATCATCACTTTTATTGGAGGCTTTTCACAGCACGTCACTAGAAGAGGAGAGATGTTTCTGGATGATTTCAGACAGAAAGCATATCATCCTAGGTTAGCACTTCTATGCTAAGACTCTTTGTGATTAGTAGTTCCAAAATAAGAGTTCAGTTTCTTTAAATACTAATAAAAACCATCACATTGACTAAATGGACCTGACTGAGATCAGTTCTCTTACTCTGAGATATGTGATACTTATTTCATTAGGGTGAATGGGCTTTTAGCTCAAGGCAAGAGAATGTTGAGGTACACAGATGTGAGTATTCAGAGGTATGTTGCGCCAGTTAATTCAATCTCTATCCTTCGTTCTTGACAACTAAACCGCGATGTACATGGTCCATAGCTGCAACCATCTTCAACAACATTGACAGGAAAGATCTAAAGTTTCAGTTTTACAGGTTTCTGTTCCTCGACCATTTCAAAAGTTCAGCACAGAAGAACTTTGCCCGCCATCTTTCCCATTTTGACATTTTGTAATATCATGGAACATTAGCTGTCAAATTTTCCAGAGGTCATCAAATCATTTTCTCAAATGGTTCTTCTTCCATAAGCACTCTTTCAGCTATCAAGGACCAGTAACATTTTTTTTTAACCAGAAAAAGGCTAAAAATGCTTCAGGGAAACGAAAAAATTTGCTGTCTATCTTTAAATGAGACATCTTTTGACCGACTTGCGCTCTACAGTCAGTGAAACCAACAATTTCAAACTTAAGATCAAAACCAATGAAACACCTGCAATCAGTGTTTCAGTTAAAATCGATAGTTTATAGTATATAGTGTCAGTTTTCAGTGCTCTTCTCACAGCAGAGGCAAATGATATGTAAATAAATATTACCCGTCTATTTCTCTTTAATACTGCGCTTATACTTCATGAACCATGCAACTTTCACAGAGCCGGCTCCGATACTGACACACTCTAAGATAGTCTAGCAGATGAAAGATTAATTATATGCCTCACTCACTATTCTATTACTACACAACATTTCAATGATCACAAAAGCCATTTCCAAAAGTGTTCTCCTGTGTACCCGATAGTGGCTTCATCCAGCCATGAAATGGCAGTGAGCAGTTTAACTGAAACATGCCTTTTCCTATGTAATTCTCAACAACACCACTGTTCTAGTGGTTAGCTAATACACACTGTCTAATCAATACCATTCTATCTGCTACAACTTTTAGATCATGAATTGACTTTATGCAGCCTATAATTTCACCAACCTAGAACTGATCTTTCACACCGACTCCAACACAAAATTTCTGGCTAAAATATTTGGAAGGCTAGTCATGTATGTCATGCTACAGTTACAAATGTATGGTTAGTTTTTTTTTTTTTTTTTTTTTCCAGCCGATATACTGTATCATGTGGACTTTTCTGATGACTTAAGGTTTAAGATGAATAACAATGACTAAGCAATGTCCATTCAGTTAAGCAGTTCTGTGTGCTTCATAGTAATAAAGGTAACAGTGTACGGCCATATCACACCACAGCGATGCCTCAGAAAACGTCTGCAGACAGTGAATAACAAATTCGTGACTTCCATCTGACAGGCTTCGCACATCCCGTTTTCTTGGGCACAGTTCTCCTGCTTTGTTACATTTTTGTTATGCTTTAATAGTGCTGTTTCATAGCTAGATTTCTTCTTTTTTTAATTTATGTTTTTCCTCCAGGGGCATGACAAGCTAGAGAAGAGAAGCCAGTCTTCAGGAGAGGACATCATCCATTATTTTCAAGGTTTCTTTTTCTCTTTCCCCTGTGAGAAAACATACTGGCCATTTTCCCACTGCGCTGGATTCAGCACTAAGTTCTCTCATTGCTCTCAGATCAGACACTGAACAGACGCCGTGTGCTCATGTGCTGTCGATTAATAAATGGGAATAGTGTTTTGCCTGACTTGCAATGGCTGACCTTTCTCCTTATTCATATTCTAATTTTTTTTTTTTTTATCCTGGAAAGCATGGAGGTTGCCTTCATTTGAAGGGGTGAAAGTGTAGGAGAGTAGATGAGGTGGCGTCTGCCACTTTAAGACAGCTGGTCAGAGTCACAGTGTAGTTCAGATTAAGGGAAGGACAAGTGGAAGGGTTTGCAGTACAGGAAAGCTGAGGGAACTCGAACACAGAGGACAGATAGAAAAACAGATCAAAGGGAGGACAAGCCCACAACATACAGTTCACATAACAGAAAGATACAACAGACTCAGAGGAATAAACATGAGGCACAGATAATATACAGATGTGCAAAATGTCTCTACGCAGTCCTTCTATAGAGTAGAGAGGCGAAATCACAAAAAAAAAAAAAAAAACAGATATAGAGTAAGAAAAAAGATGCAGAAGTAGAAAAAAAGTGACGAGTAGCCCTACTGCAGCAACTAGAAAATCTACTGTGTGTGCCTGAACATTATGCTAGTCTGAAGAGCGTAGCTAACAGACCCTACAGGAAAGGTAAAGTGCTACACTTGGTATGATGACATACAGTGAGTGGGCTAATTGGCCAATTAGTCTCTCAATGCCAATTGTCCTTTTAGCAGGAAGAATATCTGTGGTCCAATTCAGAGACGTTCCACTTGGCACCGGAAGAAGAAGAACAAATGTCTTAAGGGCTGGTATTTGGAGGGGGTGGGGTGGGGAGGGTGTATGGGCAGGGGAGAGGGAAAAAGAAAAGGGAAAGATAAGGGTCCTAAGACACAAGGGTTTGATCCAGGGCTTGAGGCGACTCAGTTTGGGCTGGAAGGCTGATATGTACTGCCGACATTTGAGAAGACGCTCGGAGGGTCACGTGGTGGCTGGTGGGTCTCTGGGACTACTCAGGTTATGGAGAGCTCTCCAAGGAGGCTGCAAAAGAGAAAAAGAGAAAAAAAAGAGAGCGATTTAAGGAGGGAGGTTGAGAAAAACAGGAAAGGAAGATAGGACAGAAGGGAGAAGGAGGGATAAGGTGAACAAAATTAGAGAAAAAGAGGAATGAGGAGGGAAAAGGCAAGTGCAAAGGAGTGTGCGGGAAATGACATGAGGGATTGAGGGAGATCGAGCGGAAGAAGGGAAATTAGATGTAAAATAACAAATACAGTTTGAGGAAATGGAAAGAGGCAAAAATGAACACAGGCAGAGAAGTAGAAAGATATGAAGAATTTAGTCAATAAAAAAAGGGAAGAACTGCAGAGCAGAGAGCAAAGAGAACATAAGATTTATATGGCAGTTGAAGTGGTAAATCAATAGAACTATAGTTCACCACTAGCACAAGACAGTGTCGATGAACCCGGCACCCCACTGGCTCACCTGCCCCGACACACACATCACGACATGACACATCTGACACTCAGCAGCATAACAAGTCTGGATACGCCCAATAAGATAACCACCTGGGTAGCAACCCAATCTTTATCGGAGGATATAAGAACTCGGCATTTAAAAAAAAAAAAGAAAAGAATATTAGTGCTTATACACTCTACGAGAACATGCACTGCCTCCTGGCTACACACAGAAAAACACAGCAAGCATCTGAAATCCATTACCATGGAGTGTCCTGACAAGCTGTCAGAGCATCACAGGCCCTCCATCTCATGCAGAAGCACATGAGCAGGTGCTGTGAGTGGCTGACTCGGGAGTTTTCGGGTTGATCCTGAATCCTTGAATCAAGGTCAAGAATTTTCAGTTCTGCGCCAGGAGAAATGCCAACATGACAGCTACCATTTGCATGCACACACTACGGCATGTGGGAGGAAGCGTTGGGCTAAAAGTGGTAATGGAAACTTTGCTGTTGGGAGGAATTAAAAAAATACTCTTTCATTCTCCCTGTCAGTAAGAGTTTTCAAATAGTGAGTCTCTGTGACTCCCTGACATTATGAACCATGACTGGAATAATAATTTCCACGGATCTGTTTCTACCATACCCACCACTTTGACGGAAGACAAATTTCCTTCTCAATCTCCGTCGTAAATCAAGTAAGAGGAATGAGAGAAAACGTCCACTTCTCTTTGACTAACTCCCTCTAGCCAGAGGACATACTCCAGTCTCCTTCACCCCACTGACTCCATCCTCAAACAATGTGATTTACTCATAATGGAACACAGACAGAGTCGGCGCGGCTCATGTGTTACACATTACACGCCTGCTTTTTATGTTTCCTCTGAAAACAAAGGATATTTATCACTGTAACCTTCCTTTGACAAAATTTATAGTGCAATAAAATGTGAAGAAGATAGAGAGTGAGATCTTTTTCTCTTTTCGCGCACCATACTGGCTCCCTCTCAGCCCCAGTGGAAATGATAGACTGGATTCAAATGAATTACAGATGAGCCGCCCTCGGAGAGGGAGAAAGTGAGAGGCGAAATCCAGGAGAGAGCTCTGGAGAAGAAGCTGGAGGCTACCTATGCATTTCTAATTAGTTCGTACTTCTACCAGTAAATTCCAGCTCAGCCTCTGACTGTTTCAAACCCAGTTTCTCTGCTGAATGCTTCCCAAAGCCCTAGGAGCTGACAGATTTGCCTTTGTAGTGGCCGAGGAGCTCATTGATTGGAAGACTTGCAAGTATTTTTGGTGGCGTTGATCCACTGTGGCTTCTGGTTTGGCAATTGACCTGGGGCTATGCTTGAGAACTCTGAAGGAGGAGAGGCTCGCCTCACTATAGGTGGGTTATGGTTAGACACTGTTATTGTATGATGACCAAGTCAGAAAAGATCACTGTTGCAGTATCACAGTACCGAAATCAAGGAAATTTTATTATTTAAAAAAAAATGGAACATTGGCACTCACACATGAATTAAATTTAATATATTACACTTGCTTTATCCTGGAAAAATAGGATAAAGAATTTATTTATGCTTTATCCTGTGTATTAAATGAGCAGATAAATAAATATTTAACCATGCTTCAGTTGTTCCTTTTTCTTTTCCTTTTTCTTGCACCAAATGGTCACGAACGTGAAAAGGATTGCCATCAGCATGAGTTTATAATCTGCATTTTAAGATGTCCAAAATATTCCCATACAATCAATCTGATCTGCTATTGGAGGAGGATGCAAAATTTCATCACACTCACCAGCCTATTTTGCTAGTGATATATTAAACTAAAGGGCAAACAGGCAAAATCTGAATCCTCTATGTGAATGATCACATAACAACTGCTAGGTCAAAAATAGTTGATTTTAGTCCATTTAAACCAGCTTATGATGCA
The DNA here is from genome assembly GCA_022985145.1 of Pangasius djambal. Taxonomy (NCBI): domain Eukaryota; kingdom Metazoa; phylum Chordata; class Actinopteri; order Siluriformes; family Pangasiidae; genus Pangasius; species Pangasius djambal. Next base: position 13,533,848 of record CM040997.1, read on the forward strand.
AACACGCTTTGAATATGCACACAAATATAGCAGTTATTTGACTGTGCATGTTGCAGCAGCATTGGCGTTTGGTTTGTATGACCTTACCGAAGATTAGCTAAAGTACCTACGTGAAAAAACAGTAGTGCCAATAGTTTAATGTAGTTCTGTGAAATTAGTAGCCCACGGTTTTGTTTAAGGAACATTTCACTTATTTTGGAAAAGTCAACAGTGACAGATTAAACCAGTGAGACCATAACAATCCTACCCTTTACCGTTTTGAGGGAGTTCTGGCCGAGAGTCGCTGAGATACTTCGTTTTGAATAAAAAAACAATTTAGCATAGCAGTTTCTTGGTGTCCTGGGTCACCTGGGTACAGCAGATATATATATTTTTTCTCCGTTTTCATGTCAAACCATTTTCTTTTTACCTCATTTAATTCACATCGAATTTACCTTTTCCATAATTCGCCTCCAGATTTTGGCCTTCCAGGTGCTGTTATGCTGCTAAATAATATATATTTTATGATGGGCATAGATGTCAGTCAATCTAACTTTCACTTTTACCTCTGAGAAAGCCTATTTATTTTTTCCTTTGGCTTCTAACTTCAGCTGTGTGAGCTTTTTCTTCTATAGGGTTTCATAGGTGTCACCAGATGCAAATCAGCTGTGTCGTGCACATGCCTGGTAATTTACAGGTTATTGACGTTTATCAACATATACATGCAAATACAAAGAAAATCAGCATTTCCGAAATGTTTGTAAACCCAGTGAAAATACTTAGATACTTAAATATGAGACCCATTGTCAGTCTGCTGCTATGTATGTTTGAAATGTCAATGAGTTTTGAAAAAGTGACCAAGTACAGTGATTTGTTCAACACACCGGTAGGCCTTAAATTTATTGTCCATGAAAGAGCACTCACTTCAAATATGCTCCTAGAACAAACTGCACTATTTGTTCTACTTTAGGACAAAAATGAGACATTTATAGCACTGGGCTTTGTGTCGCACCTCAGTCCTCACCAGCACTGAAACCTGGCTGCCCATTTCCCATCAGTCCATCAGTACACACATAAGAGGACATCTTTACACACAGAACTTTTGATCTGCTCGTGAGCAGGTTTAAATAGGTCGTCCTGTTCTCCTTTTAGTGCCTTCTTTCCCTTGCCCTGGATTCTGATAACAAACAAAAGAGGAAAGTTGTTCAAACAAAACAGCTCATCAGCATAACCCACAGAGGCTATGCAAAGAGATCTATTTATGTAGACGTTCATCACTGATGCTCACACCAGTCACAGTCACTTCCTTCGCTCCTGCTCTGTTGCTTCCTCTCGAGCTGGGCTGCATACAGGAAATGATGAGGATAAGGAGTGTGAAGAAAGGAAGCAGCATCATTCCTACCTCTTGTGCTCACCCCCCCCCCCCCCCCCCCCCCCCCCCCCCCCCCCCCCCCCCGCTGACTTTAGGAAGAGCCGCTGAATAAAGCACTCGATGTTGCACCATAAGACATTTAAAGCAGTAATCTTTCTAGCAATTAAAGTCTTTTCTCTACTTAATCTGAATATGATGAATACACTAAATTAGTTTTTGACCATTCATATATATTCAAGGTCAAGTTCTCTTTTTGAATAGTTTGAAGAGTCACTTAGCTGAATATACTGTATTACACATATTACATTCTCCTCAAACTACAGAAACAGACTCTTTACTCTTCAGTGCAACACTTGAACTTTATCAATGCCTGTTCATAAAATAATTAAAAAATAAATAGACGAGGCAGTATTTTTGCTAATATAATTTTATACCTTACTTCAAGCTGCAATTTTAGTTATTTAGCATAATGTTTCTACATGGTAAAAAGCCATATGATATGAGAGAGAATGCTAAGTAAACTAAATACTAAGTAGCTCATAGGATGTCCTCGCATGGAAACAATGGACAAACACATGATGTCATCAAAATATCAGAATAATCAGACTATCCATTAAAGATTATCCATTAAAGATTATCCATTAAAGACTATCCATTAAAAAATCAATCCGGGATGCTGTTTGTAGGTCATTCCTTCACATAGGGCTGTATTCAGTGCCGAAAAGATAAGTTTGAAAGTTAAATCAATACTTATACAGGGATCATTATCCATATTCAGACCTAACTTACACAGGGGCTTAACCTGATTTTCTGCATACATTAAGAATACTGAAGTGACCTGCATGCTGTTCATGTCTCTCAAGTTTTCTCAAGTTTCTCCCTTGAGTAGAGCTCTTGGCCTAGCCTACCATGAGAGATTTTCAGTAGCGTTTAGACCACGATGTTAAAACAAGATCAATGGATGGGGAAAAAAAATCAGGCAACAGAAAACACAGACTGATAAAGCTTATCACAATTTTTGCTGTCAATTGCAAAACAATGTATGAAGCAAGAAACACTTAAAGAAAACAGACTAACAGGAAAGTGTACAAATAAAACGGAGGCAAACATATAAATAAACATACGCTCACAGACCAATTTATTACGAACACATGCACACCATGCAATTACCCAATTACGCAGATCAAGAGGATGTTAATCTTCACATCAGACATTAGAATGGGGAAAAATGTCATATCAATAACTTTCATTGTTGGTCCGAGTCTGAGTACACAACAGTCAAAAAACAAAAACAAAAAAACATCCAGTGAGTGACACTGACAGTGAGTAGGCGGAAACGCCTTGCTGATGAGAGAGGTAAGAGGAGAATGGCCAGGCTGGTCTGAGCTGACAGGACAACCGTGGTGAGCAGAAAAGCATCCGAGAACACACAGTGTCAAACCTTGAAGTGAATGGGCTACAACAGCAAAAGACAACATCAGATTCCACTCCTGTCAGCCAAGAACAGGAATCTGAGGCTACAGTGGGCACAGGCTCACTGACAATCCTGTCATAACCCATCCACCTCAAAGTTTGACGTGTTGTGCATTCGTAGATGCTTTTCTGCTCAACACAGTTGTAAAGAGTGGTTATTTGAGTTTCATGAATTGTAGCAGCTCAAACCAGTCTGCAGTTTCTGAAATACTTAAACTAGCCAGTCTGGCACCAACAACCATGCCACAGTCAAAGTCACTGAGATTTCTTTTTCTCCATATTCTCATGCTTGATGTAAACAGTAACTGACCAATTATCTGCATGATGTTATGGACTACGCTGCCACCACATGATTGGCTGATTGCATGAATGAGCAGGTATACAGTAGACAGTGAGTGTAAATCAGTAGCCAAATATATTTAGAATATATTGATAGTCATGAATAGTCCTACTCATAATAATTGCTTTAATATTCCACCTTTGCATTAATTGACTGCCAGCCTATAAAACAGTACTGATACCAGTATACAGCATCTCCTAATAATAACAGAAGCAGGCCAAAAAGTAGGCAAAAAAAATTAAATAAATAAAAACTGCATGATGAAGTGCTCAAATCTGCCATTTCCACTAAGCACACGCTATTTGCACGCTCACGGATACAGATTTCTACAATTGATTCACAGCTCTTTGTTGAAGATATGATCTAAAAACCATACAGAAAGTGTGAAGCTAAGGGGTGAAAAATGCTTTTGCAGTAGAAGTGTGGATGATCCATATGATTATTTATTTAACAGTATTTATATATTTTGTGTGCATTTACATCACCGAGGACCTACAATGCAGGCTGCAATACTGTGATTGCAATGGCAACTCTGAATCCTTACTCAGCAGGTGAGCCAATGCAAGAATGAGGGATAATACGGCATCTTAGTCAGTGCTCTCTTGCCATGCCTATTTTCTTCATACTCCTTCCCTTTCACCTCCTCATAAACTAAGCATGGAGAGGATGGTGCAGAGAGGCAGGAATGAAATGCCGCTAGAGCAAAGAGCTGGAGTTACGTTCTCTGCTGTATAAATAGGTTTAGAAGAAATGGACCTCATGATAAAACTGCAACTGCGCGGTGCAACCTAATTTGCCAGCCTCATAGTAAACACTAACAAAACAAAAAGAGAAGAATAAAAATGGACACTCATGGAGTTTGGGATGACTGAAGCTGGAATCATCTCTGAGAGGGAGGAAACTTTCCTTTCTGTGATTTATTAGTGCAGTTCTGGCTGTAGTCAATGGTGCATGGAGCCAGGCTTTGTCTGACACTGGTAAATACCTGCTCCCCATTGAAAGAGCACTTCCTTTCTCATGATTAACCTGCATAACCTAACCTCTAGCCAGTGATTAACGACACTCCATTAAACAAAATTAGGTGCCATTATTATAAGGCAACATCTTTTGCAGAGAGAAGTAGAAATGTTGGCTGGGTTTACTTTGGAGTGCTGGAGTATATGTGGAGTATATGTACTCTTTGTACCAAAGCACTGATTAATGCTCCATTCTGATTAGTCAGAAAGTGTTGACTAATTTTCTATAACAGTGCCTCAGACATGCTCATGTTAACGCACTTGTTTTAACACATTATCATTTCTATAGGAACAACTTGGATGGGATTGTAAGACAGACATTCCTTATAACAGATTATAAGTGAAATAGTCTTTTTTTTTATACCTTACTTGTGTAACCTGGAAGATATGCAGAACATGACAAAAAAAAAGTGGATTAAGCCATGGCCGTAGCAAAAGTTTATTAAGTTGCTGAGAAAATCCATTTGGAAAACTAAATTCCGGTCTCGAATGCTTGTTTGTGTTTGGATGCACCTCCTGTCAGTCATTTTATAGACCCTATATCGGCCACCTAAGATCCTGGGGGCGGAGCTTCGTTACATGGGCAGGAATCATTCAAATGTTGAACCCACCTAACCGTTAGTTAGAGACTTAGTCTTGAAAAAAAAAATCTTGTGTAATGCACCTTTAAAAGACAATTTGGTAAAGTTTCCCGTGAAGAGATGTTTATTTAGCATTTTTCTGATAGGAGTCTCCAGTGCCAGTGTTTCTGTAACAGTCAGAGTTTTCTGACACGGCTTGGTGGTTTCACAGTAACATGACAAAAAGAGAGGATGGCAAGGGGACTGACTATAGCTATTAAAGCGTAAGTGTTAACAGGAACTAACTTGTTTCGAGGAACATTTGTGGATGTTGTTTCACAACATTAAGGGCAACTATAAATAAATAAAAAGTATGATGTGTGATTCTTTAGATAATATAAAATTGTATTCATTGGGAAATCGCTGTGATGTAAGAGGAATAAAACACTTTTCGACATACTGTTATTGAAAAATAATCAACTGCAGGGCATCGTGCCACGCTTGTAAATTATTTTCCTACAAGAGCAAAGCCCAGTTGTGCTTTATTCCATGCATTTCTAATAACACCTTACAAATAAAATTTACAAATAAAAACTGTTATGCTCTTGCAATATACCCTAGAAAGAAGAAGGTCATTAAAAGATAGAATGCATGCAGGAATGGATAACAAGGAAGGTGGAAAGTGTGAGCACACAGATAAGGGGGTGGGTTGTATTCCCTAATGTCGTTCTGAGTATAGACTCTCAGCTCCTGCTCGGAGGACTACTGCATTTATATTTCAGTGTAAAAATAGCTCCCGTGATAATTTATTTAGCCTGAACAAGCCTGCCTGTATTGTGCTCCTGGAAAATGGCTTCCTTCACCCACATCATGATAACTCTCTGCATACCGCATATTTCCTCACAGAACCATCTCTTTTGCTAATGACATTATGGCAAAAACACCACATTAGCAAAGTCGCGTAATGAACTGAGGTTGTGCCTCCGTTCTCAATCTCTGCTGGTAGAAAAAAAAACTGTGTTGATAAGGAAAATAATAACATTCACACTTTTGCAGAACTTCTTATTTGCCAGCAGCAATTACATTACACATTAATAAAAACGTAATCAACAGTTTTGCTCGCTATGCTGGTGAGATTCTGTGGTGCAAAGTAGGGTAAACTGGCTTTAGCTAATCTGTGAGGTGCTGAAGCTCATTAGGCTTTCATCTGTGGCAAAAAACTCTCAAAAGAGCCCTAAAATGTGACAAGTCTGCACTTCCAGTGGCAGCGATCCATGTCGGCCAGGAAATGGGTCCAGGAAGGAATCCTAATGTTTTGACTGCACACTGTATCTCCATAACCTTGAGATTCATTGGTGAATAATGACTCTGCTCTGTGAGCTGGCATTGCTCTTATGGGAAAAAAGACATTGTTTTCTTTTCAGTGGACTCCCAAATCGCTGGCACTAAATTTTATATTCATTGACAAAGAATGGCAGTGCAGATGGTGCAGCCGGTGAAATAAATGAAGAAGTATGGAATGTAAAAAAGATTAAGAGCTTTAAGAGATGAAAGTTTATCAACTAAGACATTAAGTTTCCTTGAACTTGTTATGAAACTACAAAAAGTCTTCCCACTTCCCCTTGATAATGCTTACATCAAACATTAAAATGGATATAATCAGCAACCTTACTCATAACAGGATTCTTCTGCATCCATAAACTGTACACAAAACTAGGTCATGATCAAATGAGTAAAAAAGTAAAAGTCTTGAAGTTGTAAGGCAGTAAACATCTATAAACATGTCACAATGTCTTAGGGGCACTGAAGGTGAAATATTAATACCTAATCAAGTTCTCGGAAGAAAGTGAGACAAAAAATGCCAAGCTAAGCACATTAAAAGGGTCAGATTGAGAGATTTATCTCAAAATACTGCACTGCGCTTTCCCTCTAGAGCACTGCACGACCCAGTGCTTTGTGGGGAAATGAACTCTAATGACCTGTAATTAAATCAGAAACCAATTCATCAAACAACTAGTCTGGGAAAAAGTAAGGACTCGTCTAAGAGTGTGGGTGTTGGAATTTGGGCTGAATCATTTTGGCTGATTACAAGAACCCTCTTTCCTTAACTACCCCCACCCCATTTGGTTTGTTTTTCAGAGACAGGAAATTCTACTTAAGTCAAGTTTATATCTATTTATCCAGGCTCTGAGTAAGGAAGGACTGTATGAAACATACCTAAAAAAAAGGAAATGAACATAAACAAGTGAAGGAAAATAGAAAGGGTGACACTTTTAGTATAAATTATATGATCAATGACAACGGATTTGGCTCTGCTGGTGTTTAAAGTCTTCATACTTTATACAATATATAGCCAAAAGCATGTGGACACCTGACCGTTACACCCATATGTGGTTCTTCAAACTGTTTCCACAAAGTCTGAAGCACACAATTGTACAGAATGTCTTTACATTCGGTAGCATTAAGATTTCCCTTCACCGGAACTAAGAGGAGCTCCATGAAGACATGGTTTGAGAAGGTTGGAGTGGAAGAACTCGAGTGTCCTGCACAGAGCCCTGACCTCAACCCCACTGAACACCTTTGGGATGAACTGGAACACCAACTGCACCCCAGACCTCCTCACCTACTGTAACATCAGTGCCTGATCTCACTAATGCTCTTGTAGCTGAATGACCACAAATCCCCACAGCCACGCTCCAAAATCTAGTGGAAAGCCTTCCCAGAGGAGTGGAAGTTATTATAACAGCAAAGGGGGATCTGGAATGGGCTGTTCAGCAAGCACATATGGGCATGATTGGTTAGGTGTCCACAAACTTTGACCATATAGTGTATATAAAAAGCGAAGAATTAAGACCATAAGGTCCCAGTGCTCAAAAACTAAGTGGGATCACAAACTTTTTGGACAGCCATCAGCGCACATTAGATTCTGTGTACATTATGAATCACATTAGCGACTGTCAGCTATGTAGGTCGCATCACAAGAGTGTTTGCCAAGCAACTAAATGATAAATATTAATACCAAGAGTGCACAGGGACTCTGGGGACTGAATGTCGCCATGACGACTTGCTTCCTTCCTTCTCTGAAATGTCGCCTGTTCATCACCTCCTATCAGCGAAGAAAAGTGTCACCATCAGCCAAGTGGCATCAATCTGAGAGCACTCTATAAAAAGTTAGGGTTAAAATAGTTAGGCTTAATGAGAGGGTGATCACACTCACAGGTAAAACAATCCTGGAAAATTGTATTAAAAATCAATATAGCAAAGCGAGAAAGACTGGTGCATTCATTCATTCATTGATGACTACTACTCATGACTCGTGTTTTATTAAAACATGTTGCCTAATCGGACACCCAATTGCCTCTGAATCATGGAGAGATACATCTTTACTGTAAGTTCATCTCCTCCTTACTCCTTCCACAACCAAGAATAAATGAACTGTTGGCTCAGCAAACACACCTCTGTGTGCTGGAGAAATGGCATATCTGACTAGGGGCCAGGCGGATTAAGGGAACAGTTAAAAATGATGAGTCACTTACAGACCAAATGTCTGCTAAACAAAGACACAAAGTGGGAAAAATAGCAGGATTAAAAAAAGAGAGACAAAGAGAGCAAGAGAAAGAGAGAACACAAAGGAAGTGCCCTTATCTTTTACAATTAAAACCTTCTAGGAGCTCTGGGAGAGGAGCTCAATGAAGCAGTGTTGAATGTGCAAACAATTTTCCCTTTACGGATCTACAATAACCGTTCCATTCGTGGGAAGCGGGACTCACTGATGTTTCTCACTTCGGCTGTAACAGGAGATGAGGGAGGGGAAAAAAAGCACACAAAAGGGAAATGAGTCAGTTGTGTTTAATCGCTCTTCAAAAAGAAATCCAACATGCAGCAACAAACAAGCTCGACAAATAAGCCAATTCATTCACGGGATTTTAATCCCCACTTCCTAACACAGCTAACCACACAAGACAACAAACGTGGGCAAGCCAGGAGATGTAAGCTAGCAGAGCTGGTAAATCAGCCATGCTCATCTAGCCCTGGCACACCCTCTCTCTCTGTCTCTAATCAGCCCTGACACGAAGCATACGGCACTGCACAGCACAGCAGACCAAGCCCATTAGGTCCATAACACACACACACACACACACACACACACAAGAAAAACACTTCAACACTGTGGAAGGTAAATCAATGGAAATATTAGGTTTGAAGTCTGTATGCTGCCATGTGGTTGTCCGTGTGTGAACTGTGTCAGCATGTGCGTGCACTGCATTTTGATCTATATACAGTTTATATCATTTATCATCATCCACTTTTCACCATAGGTCTCTGTAGTCTTTTCCCCTTGACTGCATCCAGTAAAGGTGAGGACAGTTTGTCACACTGTGGAATGAAGCAAAAAAAACTGCAAGATTTCATTCTTCATTAGTGGAGGAGAAAATTAGTTTGTTTTCACGGCTCAGGTTCGCAACAGCCTACCATATGCACAGTGGCACACATACCTCCAATTGCCACAGACAATTTTGCCCTCAAGTCTCCATCAGTGAACAGTATATAAGTTCAACAAAACAGAGTTCATGTGAAAACTGTAATGAATTTCCTGGTTACACAATTGCACTATGTGACCATGTAGCACACAGTTATAGAAGGGAATTATTCATAATTGTTGTCACCCAGATGAAGATGGGTTTCCGTTTGAGTCTGGTTCCTCTCATGGTTTCTTCCTCATATCATCTCAGGGAGTTTTTCCTTGCCACCGTCACCTCTGGCTTGCTCATTAGGGATACGTTCATACACTTAAAATGTATATCTTAAATGTATTTATTTCTGTAAAGCTGCTTTGTGACAATGTCCGTTGTTAAAAGCGCTATATAAATAAAATTGAATTGAATTCCCGCTTATTTTCATGCCAGCTACGTACGTAGGAAAGCATAGCATGTCAAAACCAAAACCAGAGCAAATCACAAAGTGGGTTTCTTGATTAATGTTAATTTACCAAACAATTCTTACTCATAATGGCACAGTGGTGCAGCACCAGGGTCCTGGATTCGATCCTGAGCTTGGGTTACTATTCTTCTGGGTTCTCCAGTTTCATCCCACCTGTGCATGGATTGGCTACACTAAACGTGAATGAGTGTTTGAATGTGTGTGTATGGTGCCACGTGAAGAACTGGCGTCCCATCCAGGGTGTATTCCCACCTCTTGCCCAGTGTTTCGGGGATAGGCCCTTGATCTTTGCAACCTTGACCAGAACGACTGAAGATGAATGAATCAATCAGTTCCTACTCATTTTCTACTTTTCGCTTTTCAACAGAAGCTGCTGTTTAGGTTTAGTCAATTAAAATACACACTCTTTCTGATTAATTATTTGTCTAATATGCAATCTAAGACAACTTGATAGCAGGAGAAATGACTGGTGCCTGTTTTGCAGATAGTGGCCTGTCTGAGGGGATCCTGTAGACAGCTGCAAGGTTAAACACTCCTCCTTCTTCTGGACAGCTCATTACTAAATATCTCCATGTGTTTCATTGACAGAGGTCTCACCTAATGGACTTACAGACTAGCGAGTTATTTCATTATCAGGACGGCAGGACAGCCGCTGACAAAGCAGACACTTGCTTGGACGATACCCAGAACCCCACTGTTCACATGGGCTCGTTCACGAAAGATGGGCTTGTCTGGGCTCACCACTCCTGACAGATCTTGTTGTCCAGGCTTCTGTAATTGCAGCTACCACTGGAGATCTTAATCAAGGTTTCGGCAGGATGGAAGAGGCTGCCGCGACAAGCGTTTAAGAAACATTTTTCTTTTCCCAGCCCAATGCGGAGTGTTATGGCAAACCATCTTCTGGCCAACCTGCAATTAGAGTGCCACCTCATGTCATTGCAGTAACTGAGCAAAACTTCACATTAGAGAGTTGCAATCTCGCAAAGGACCAAATATCTCTTGACATTTAAAGCCAATGGCTGAGGGCAAGCGGTGTCGTTTGCCTCAACTACCAATGAACCGCTTATATACACACACCAAATGGTTTACGGAGGGTTCTCGGAAATGTGTGGGCTTCAGACAAAAACTTTGGTGACAAATGCGATTAGAACAGACACGTTCTTGGGGATTCAGCACACATTTTCCCCTCGATATCTCTCTAAACAGATTTGTTTTTGCAACTCTCTTGGGAGCGCAATTTCTTTGGGAGCTTTATGATGTTCTTGTGCTTTCTTTGCTCAGTCAGAGTTTATCCAAACCATCATAAAGTTTATGAGATTGCCACTTACCACAGTAGGAAGATGGGAAAGTAACGTCTTCAAAAAAAAAAAAAAGAAAAAAAAAAAAAAAGAAAAGTTCAACTCTGCCTCAAGCATAATGAAAGATGCATTTGGGATATGAGCCTAGTATAAAACAGAGATTATATACTTTGCAGAGCACACAACTGTGCACACATAAGCATTCTTTCTTTCAACACAGGTTCTTTCCAACTTGCACACTCTTTAATATAGCCACACACAAAATACACACTCATGTTTTTCTCCAAATGCAGATTTTTCTACAGGGTGTTATCGTGTCTAGCTCATTATGCCCGGGTGGTCTAAGGCATTTAAGATGCCGAGTAAGTCGCAGACACACTCTTCCCACAAAACAGCACAGACCAACCCCTCCGACACCAGTGTTCATTCTGACAGCTAATTTTGCTTTTTGGATTAAAGCCAAAAATTAAATAATACTTATTATCATGTTTTAGATTTATTCTAAGCTCGGGTTACTGTCTATGTGGGGTTTCTGTGCACGTTCTCCCTGTGTCTGCGTGGGTTTTCTCCAGGTTCTCCGGTTTCCTCCTACCTCCCAAAAACACGGCAGTAGGTGTACTGGCTGCTCTAAATTGCCCCTAGGTGTGTGTGAATGAGTGTGTAAATGTATGTGTGCATGGTGCTATTCAGGGTGTATTTCCAGCTCACCCCCAGAGTTCCCAGAACAGGCTCTGGATCCACCAACACCCTGACCAGCATGCGGTGGTTACTGAAGTGAATGATGTAATGAATTTACTGAGATGAATTTAGTTGAAGAAAACCCACAAATTTTCATCAACGAAAAGGGAAAAGTTTTAGTCAGTGAAAACTAAAGGTTGTAGTATTTTATTTCTTTTGCCATTATAGACTTACTAAAGTCTTTCTCCTTCTGCTGAAATCGTACGGCTACAATTGTGTCTCTCTTTTATAGGGAACTGGGCGCATTCAGTAACTCTAGTGAGCATATTTATTATGCTGCATACACTTTATAAAAGTAAATTAATTCAGTGACTTTGGTGGGGTGTCATCTGATATGCTAGCTCTTGCTAGCAAGTATTATATTAGCCTGATTTTTTTTCTTTGAGAATAAAATATCTTATTGCAAAACGGTGCCCCTGTAGTCGAAAAGGTTGCTAATATTAGAAATGAAGAGTATGACAGCATCTCCAACAAAATTAAAAATGCACCACTGACATGAGTGAGTCTGAAAATAACAGTGCTATGGCAATAAACAGCACACAAGTGCCTTTTCTGTCACCTTCTATGCTTCTAATACACATGTTCTGGCTCTAAGTACGCAATGCGAGATACACTGTTGAGGAAAAGATGGCCCAAATGAAGGCAAAGTGAAATGTGCAGGCTGGGATAAGTCAGACCTAATAGACTGATGACATTTCCAATGATTGTGGACAGATAAGTGGTCATCCTCATTATCTGTCGTTGTCTTCTATCCACTGCCTTTAACTTGGAGATCATTAAACAGGTTTTTCCTACATCAGTGCCAGCTCAGCACGTCCTCTCACGAGCAATGCCTACTTTCTTCTAGTCCTGCAGAGACCATGTGGCTTCACGCAACCCAGGGTGTTGAATTTTTTTCCCCTGCATTAAAGGTCATTTACTGATGCCTGCATTTATATTCTAATCCAGCCCGTGAAAATAAACAGCAAGGTCCAGCAAACCGATTTAGATTGGCACACAGAGATTGCACTTAGCATTCAGCATAAATAACTGCCGCGCCAATCGCAGCCCTGCTTTGTGGTCAACAACTCTGCACTATGATCAGCTGTTGCTTTACTTTTATAATAGTCACAATGAGGGAGGTGTAAGGGAAGTTGTTCCCAGATCAGGAAAGCCTCATTTACAAGTGGTTAAGTGTGAATGCAAGCCAAAATCCTGGGAAAATTGATATGACAATCATCCAGGATGTGACCTGGTGCAATTCCTGGGATATTATCAGGAGCTGGGGTCACCAATTGATGGGCCATGTTCAGAATATGGAGCCAGCAAAGTATTGTACTAGACCAAACTGGGGAAAAAAAAGCCATAGTTCAGTGACTCCAGATTTCTAAGCATGATCCAGTGTAGCTTCTTTTGCAGATCATCTTTTGTGGTTTATGCAGTTACATGCATTTTCATAAATTATTTAGCTGAAGGCATCTCATTGGACCAGAGACTAGCTACAGGGCTTAAAACATTAGGTCTTCAAGGGAAGAATTTTCACGGGGTTTCATAGATTTTTCTTTTCCTCGTGTCTGATTAGTGAAGTAACGATATAGCTTGTAGAAAAAGTAGAAAAACCACAAAACCAGAATGCTTAAAGACGATTAGATAAAGAAGTATGGGTTTATTCTAAGCTGGTTCAAGTCTGTGCCACTAGTCAAAAGTGGTAATGTGATTTGCAATTGTGAAACAAAACCTTTAAAAGGTAGCTACTGTGCAATTTTTTTTTTTTATATATGTCACATCCTGACTTTCATGGTAAACATGAACATCCTGGTATAAGGCTAGAAGTTTGAATGGTGTAAAGTCTGAACATTACTAGTCAAAGTTCGCTCATCATTTTGAGTGTATTTATACTGTAAGTGAAGTAGTTGAGAGAGGACAGTGAGTGAGGTTGCCATTTGTATGCAGTCAATCGCCTCTGGTGCAGAAGGCTAATGGGGGTTAACATGAATGCAGGCTCCCAGTGCAGATGGGACTCTCCAACCCCAGCTGTAAACAGTCATAATGAAAGCCATGTCAGAATTGTTCTGGTCACACTCACACCCACTTTTTAATTGCTTCTGCATGTGACAAGGGCAGACAAAAGGGATCAAAGCGTCTCTCTCCTTTCTTACCGATCCCCCCCACCCACCCACCCGCTCTTTCCAATACCTCCCTGTGGCCCCCATGTCCTGCCCTCCAGGCGAAGGTAATTATTGTCTGAAACCTACGTCACAGCAAAGCACAGATTGAGCAGAAGAAAGAGCTAGAGTAAACACTTACTACAGTCTGCATATTGAGCAAGACTTTTCCATATGCGAGCCCCTCTACAGAATACACTCTTGCGCATCAATGTACACACCATAAACACGCAAAAACCTACACACTCCCGCATGAGACCCATATAGCAGCTGGCCCACAGACTAGAGCAAACATAAACTTTTAAGTTCTTAGCTCTGAGCACACGAATGTCATCAACATCTCTTGGTGTTTTAGTTTCATAAAACTTTTTTTTTTTGTCTTAAAGAAGGTACAGAACATAATAGCAACCATTTCCCAAGTCACAACTTATCGAATTGTTGCTTTTCATTTATTTATAACTCAAATACATTCCAGATGTGCCCCATTGCAGCCTGGCCTTTTCCTACCTTCCAAGTTAAAAACAAATAAAGCCAAATAAGATATTTCTAAGAACATAAAAACATCAGGCAATAAAACACAAAGTCTCCAGTGATCTCTATGGAAATTCTGAATCTATACGTTCCAGTGTGTGCAAGTGGAAACACAGTAAAGTTCGCATGTAGGTGATTTGTGACCATTTTTATTTTCATGCAGGATTTCGCACCATTGTGTATTTTATGGTTATGGTTATGGAAAGGATGGGACAATGAGATATTGACTACAACCTTTACTGCCTATTAAAGTGACAGCAACTTTTCACCTGCATATTATCGAACGAATTGTACTGACAGGGATGTTTAAGGTCTTTGTTATGGCTCTGTAGCTTCTTGAATGTTCTTTAATAATATTGTCCCTGAAAATTTTAGGAATCTCCTTCAACCTTTACCACACTAGAACTATATTAAAAAATGAAAACAAAGGTGTCCAAATACTTATTTTCCCTCACTGTATAAGTTGTTAAAGCATGCACATTTGAGTGTGAAATCCCATACATTTCACATTTTAAAAAAAGGCAGCTTCTTCTCACCCATCATTTTAAGACGAGCCATTAAGAAAATGGCAACCTAAACCACGCTTCAGCTTGCAAGGTTCCAGTGCCATAAAACTGCTCCGTGTGCTCAATAAAGCCACTTTGACATTTATGGTATGTGAGTACAGTTTCAAAATCCCAGGGTATTTTAAATATATATTCTGTTCAGGGACTGTGAGCAGCTAGGGCACCTTAACACTACCCATTACCCATCTGTGCCCCCTCAACACTCCAGAGAGTCTCCTGCAGGAGCTGCAACGATCTTCAACCAAATCTCAAAGTCATAGAGAACACTGAACAGGATTTTGACAAAGTTTGCATGCAGGATTATGCATAATAAGACTTTAAATGTAGCCAAACTAATTGATAAAACAACTTCTGACAACAACAGTAGCTCCATTTCAGAAGTACTATATAATTAGGCCCTGATTTACTCATATCTCAAGAGTGTTAATTTGCGTGGGCTATCCGAGAAATTGCGTGCAAGATTAATGGGAACATTCCAAGTGATTGAGAAAAAAATAACTGTGGAAATGACATCACATGCAAAGTAACGAGAGGAAACAATAATAAAAGGAGGTGTTTGTGTGAGCTAATTGTTCTCGATATGCGAGTTTGGAACAGTTTCAAACAGAACTCTGGAAGAGTAAAACTGGAACTTGTCGGATGTATGTGTAAGTGTGTGTCATGCAGGACGCAGATTGAAGGTGGTGAGACAAGTTGAAAAAGTGTTCAGAACACGGTATAAATGCAAAGTAAGTGTGTGTGTGTCGTTCAAAAAGGTAATAAAAACCTTTTCACTGGCTTTCTTTAAATGTTGATCGTAAAATGAAATCATGATTTGAAAAAAATGTATTCTTTTAAGGTTCCAAGAAATAATTTGGAGAAATAGTGAATGGCAACACTGCAAATGCAAAAAACATACAAAATGGGCAAAATATTTTATATTGCTCATTTCAAATATGCAAACCTCTGTAGACCATTAGTAAATCAGCTTCTTTTTTTTTTGCACTTAGAAATTAATCACTAGTTACATTTTTTTTTTCATACTTTAATATCAGACATGCTAATTATCTTAAAGAGACTAGAAAATTGTCCATTATGAAAATGGCTGTAAAGGATCAAGTTATCATCAAACTATATACTCAGTCCACTTTAATAGGAACACCTGTACACTTGCTCATTTATGCAGTTATCCAATCAGCCAATCATGTAGTGGCAGCACAATGCATAAAATCTTTCAGATACAGATCAAGAGCTTCAGTTAATGTTCACATCGAACATCAGAATGCGGAAAAGTGTGATCTCTGTGATTTTGTTCGTGGCATGGTTGTTGGTGCCAGATGGGCTGGTTTGAGAATTTCAGAAACTGCTGATCTCCTGGGAATTTTACACACAACAGTATCTAGAGTTTACACAGAATGGTGCAAAAAACAAAAAACATCCTGTGAGTGGAGGGTCTGTAGGCTGAAACACCTTGTTGAGAGAGATCAGAGGAGAATGACCAGACCGGTCTGAGCTGACAAAGAGGTCTACAGTAACTCAGATAAGCACTCTTTACAATCATGGTGAGCAGAAAAGCACCTCAAACTTTGAGGTGGATGAGCAGAAGATCACATCAGGTTCCACTCCTGTCAGCCAAGATGTCAACCAATGTTTTTTGTTTTTCACACCATTCTGTGTGTGTTGTGTGTGAAAATCCCAGGAGATCAGCAGTTTCTGAAATACTCAAACCAGCCCATCTGGTACCAACAACCATGCCACGATCAAAGTGACAGAGATCACAGTTTTTCTTTATTCTGATGTTTGATGCGAACATTAACTGGAGCTCTTGTATCTGTATCTGCATGACTTTATGCACTGTGCTGTTGCCACGTGATTGGCTGATTAGATAACTGCATGAATGTGCAGGTGTACCTAAGTGGACTATGACTGTATAGGAGACTATATACAGATACACTTAACACTGAGAGGCACTACCAAACATTTTATTATATAATTTCATATAAACATCGTGTACTAGCAGATATGAATACAAATATCATGTCTTGTTTTAACATTGTTAATACCAGATTTGTATAAACTGCATTCAACTGTGCAACAGCATCCCCAGGAAAAACATCTACCTCTGACATTTCATCATTTCCAGTCACTGAGCTCAAGTGAGATGTAGTGTTAATAGTATTGAGACCAATGACCTTATGTTTGAGACCATTGATCAGTTGGTCAAAATTGAAAGATAAGCACAAGCAGAATGGAGGTGCTTATCTTTCAATTTTAGATATAAACACAACACGATGTCTTTTAAATGAACGGCCAAAGACACTTCAGCTCTGCTGTTTTAATTAACAAAATGTTACACATTATATGTTATATGCTATACTTTATGTGGAACCCTACCGTCAGAAAGGGTTTCAAGTAGAACCCTATTTGGAAGCTAAGATCCCTTAATTATCCAATCATTAAGTCATTAAATTACCCTTAAATAACCATTTTATTTCTCAGTTTGTATTGTAGTAAGTCAATATGCAAATAAAGACTGGCTCCAAAAGTCATTTTAAAATGTCAGAATAACAGTTGCCAGGTTTTAAAATAACTATGCTACTGTAGATCTCTAAATATCCACTGCCTAACTCCCTTATCCATTTTCAGGGCATTGCTTCTTAGCTAGCTACATTTAGTATCAGTGCAAAAGAAACAGGAAACTCACGCAACCTTTGCAGGACCTATTTTAACAATATACAGTATGTGCAACAGTAAAGCAGTGTTGGACATATATTATTCTTAGCATGGCGGTTTCAAACAGAAGTTCATAAATGTCACCATGCAATATGTCACATCCTATATAGCAGCACACCACCGCTATTTTCAAGCACCTGTTCCAGATCCGACTTCCTCTATTCAACCCAGTTACAGGCAAAGCTGAAAGCAGGAGCATGTGGATACTGGCAAAGAGGTTTAATGGCTTCACACTGTTCAGCTCCCTAGTGCTTTGGGTTTACTTTGCTTCTCTATGTTTGGTGAGCGCAGTGAACAGGTTGGAAGAGCCAGCCTTGGGCTTTTGGCCTGCCAGAGTCAATCAGAGACATGCTGCCAGTGCTTCACTCTGCAATCACTCTGTCTGACCGTTCTGTGCTCCAGCACACTTATATTTAATGGAACACAATGAAAAGTAAAAGTTTCCAATTTGGCCATTTGGTACCTGGGAACTAGTTTCATTCAATTGTTGCAAGATATATGGAGTGGATTTTATGTTTATTTATAATCTTGCATATATGCTATTATTTCTAACCAGGTGCAGCCAGCCTTAGTTAGTTCCAAAATTATTGGCACCCTTGTAAATATGGATAAAAATGGCTATGAAAAAAATGTCTTTGTGGTTAATTAGCTTAATTTCACACTGAAAACATGAAAGAAATCTAACTTTTAATACATTTTTTCTACATGTATTCTACTATATATATAGTATATATTTTTTAACAAAGCCAGATGGGTAACAATTATTGACACCCCTGCATTTAGTAATTTGTGCAACTTCCATTTTCCAACAACGCATTGAGAGCACTCCCCAATACAGAAACTCTCCAAATCCTCCAGGGTCCTAGGTCCGCTCTTATAAACTTTCTGTTTCAGCTCAGACAACAGGTATTCAGTAGGGTGTAAGTCAGCAGACTAGAATGGCCACATCACAAACTTGATTCTGTAGGTATTGAAATATTGGCTGTATGTTCTGGATAACTGTCCTGCTGGAAGATCTAACCACGAGCTACTTTTAGCTTCTTGGCAGAGGCCAGATTTTCATTTAAAATCTCCTGGTACCTCAAGGAGTTCTTGATGGCATGTATCCTAACAAGATTCACAGGGCGTTTGGAGATTAAACAGCCCCACAACATCACAGATCCTCCAGCACACTTAACAGTGGGCATTGGGTAGTTTTCTGTATAAGCATTCTTCTTTTTACACTAAACCCACCTGGAGTTTTTGTTGCCAAAAGTTCTATTTTTGGCTCATTAGACTATAGATCCTGGCTCCAGTCAAAGTCCCAGCAGCATCTAGTGAACTTACGTTTGTGTTTAGATGAAAGTAAAGGCTTTCTTCTGGCACACGTCCAAATAGTTTGTTGGCATGAAGCTGGCAGCTAATTGTAGTTTCGGAGATTTGGTGACCCCAAAATGCTCACATCTGCTGCAAACCTCCAACTGCTATCCCTGGAGAAACGTTCTCTTTAACCATCCTCCTCACTGTGTATGGGCAAAATACACCTGCATCCTCTTCCAGGCATGTTCCTTACAGCTGTGTTAAACTTCTTAATTATTGCCCTAACAGTGGATATGGGCATTTTCAGACACGTAGCTATTTTTATAGTCATTGCCTGATTTATAAAGTTCAACACAACACATTTAACTTATTTCATTTGTGTTTTTTCTTATCTTCCCCATGTTGATGGAGAAGGATGGAATTTGGACTCTATGTCACGTTATTTTTATACCCCAGTGAAACATGACACATGACCATTATCAAGGGTGTCAATAATTCTGCCCAAAAGATACACATTAGTGAATAAAAGTGTTTCTAGACCAAGAATAATCATATGATTTCACATATACTGTATCTTTTGATTTACAGTGTTGCCATACAATGGGACCTGGTTAATTTCTACAATGCATACAGACCTCCATTTGCATTTTTCTGGTCAAAAAAAATATAATGTGGCTACATTTAACACATAACATTTAGCTAACTTGTTGACCTAGTTGGCTAGTCAAATATCATTCTAGGCTAATAAATGACTTTTGTATGCGGGATAACTACCATAAATGCAACGAAAATGTGCTTTTAGAAATTACACACTGACATCAGACTAAAGCGGAATGGCCCGAAACTGATTATAGTTACAGTGTACACAAGAATATACTGTAAGTTACAAATCTCCTCAGAAATCCTGTCATTTTAATGCTTGCTAGCTAGCTAGACAGCATGAACAGTGAAGACCGCAATAACACAGCACAGGGTGAATTAAGGTATATTGGGACATCAGGTAAAAAGCCAAAACTTTTGTTACGAAGCTCTTGCAGTGGAAGTGGAAATAAATAAATTGTAGATGAAAGTAAAAGCCTAAACAAATGTTACCTAAAAGTATATGACTCAATTGACCAAACATGTCATTAAAATGGCTTTCAGTCAGTCTTGAAACAATTCTTAGGCCATGTTTCTTCAGAACATGATATAAACATTTTTGCAGATAGTCAACACCTTGAGGATTTCAGAAATATATGCTGTGTTGGGAGGATTGTTTTATTAATGGCAAGAAAGCTTAGATGATATGGAGATTCAAAAAGTGCTCCAATATATCAGATTTCACCCTATATGCTAATCCTAGGTATGTGCGCTTCCCTGAACTTGTTGTAATCTCCTCACAGACAGCTTTTCAGTAGAACATTTTTTTAGCATTTGCGGTGAATAAAGATGAATTGAAATGGTGTGATTTTATAAAAAGAAAACTATTCTGGGATAAAAAAATCAATCTTGCCTCAGCAACTTGATATTCAGGTACAGACAGCATCGTTAATCAATGCAAGCCTATTGCTGAGGTACTACATTCACAAGCCACATACACACCTTTGTTTGACAGGAGACTATTTGTTTTGTAAAATATAGCGTAAATGTTCAGTAGAGCTGTTCTTTCTTCCCCTTCATGAATATAAAGATTTATTTAATCCTGCAATATGAAGTCTTTCTTAATTAGACCATGTCCAGGAATCATACATTTCTGCACAAATCTTTGTCACACCTAGTGCTAGTGTCTTCCCTCCTGCACTATCCCTCCACGGACTTCAGTAGACTATACGGTTCAGTCTTCAGACTGTTTAGACACTGCTTTTCAGTAAGACTCTGTTGATGCAATTTTTGGATGCTGTTTTCAAGGAAATCCAGCCAAAGACAGGCCTGTCAGCTGGGCTGGCATGGGATCTTGGTTCAATATCTTTGTCAGATATATTGTAATTGCATGGGGCAGTGTGATGGAACCCACTGGTTGGAATATTGCATTGTATTTCCCTGGAGTCTCCCTTCGCCTCCGTCGGTTTTCTCGCTATCAGTCTTTCTCTGAATGTCTCTCTGTTTCACTCTCTTCACACTTTTCTGGGAGAAGGAAAGGAATTGAGGACTGAGGATTGAGGAAGACCAAGAAGAGAGGGTCTATGTGATCCAAATGAAAATACAGTATAGCATGAGGAACATATGTCTCAACAACTCTTTAAAAGAGAAAAAAAAACCCACAAACACACACACACACACACAATCACAAGAGAAAGAAAATGCATTGTATGGGGATGCAGGTTTGCATTTTACACAGAACTTGGAAAACAATATTCAGATTTCTTTGTTGTACACAAACACTGGAATACCAAACAAGGCTGTTTTGTGTTATATTCTGATAAGCAAACACTCCGTTGCAGGACTGTACACAGAACCTTTAAGGTCTCTCTCTCTCTCTCTCTCTCACACACACACACACACACACACACACACACACACACACACACACACACACGCACACATGCACACACCTTTTCAGGGAACTAGCAATCGTTAGAAACCGTCCTGCATTTCTACCAGTTTGGGAACCATTGCATAATCAGATGTGGGAGTAAAGATAACAACTGGGGAGGATTTTACAGGTTGTACGTCTGGTTTTGAGAACATTTTATCATCCAAAATCAAATCCGTTATCGTGTATACACAGCGCAAAGGCGTCATCCTAGACAAAAAAAAATGTTTTTTTGCTAGACAGGACATTGGTTTTAGCCTACTTTGTTTTAGAGAGACTGTGTGCATAGCAGCTCAAACAAAGTTTTGGTAGCATTGGGATTAGCAGTACACTTCCCATTCAGTTTGCTGTAATTTGCAATAAAAAAACTGTTTATCTCAGACTATTATGTATTATACTGTAGGCATGAGACAAAATATCATCCCGTATATCACAATACAGATACTGCAGAGAAGAATTTGCGATATTGCCATTTAATATTCATTATGAGTCCTACCTCTTCTTACACACTAGGAGGCAGCAGCAGAGGTAGTAGCATACTGTGCACGAAGTTTGAGAGTGGGAACCTAACTGCCTCGAAGGATTCTTACTTAATAGTCCAAAACTTAAGCTAAGAAGCTCAGAAGAATGCGTTATGGCACATGTCAAACACGAGGCCTTCACCCTCATTTCATTCGGCCTGCACCCTCGTTTCATTCGGCCTGCGTGAACTTGGGAAGAAATAATACTGAAACGGCCCGTAATACACTACTGCTCAATAAATTCACACTGTCCAGAATTCACAGCAGATCTGTAGCATAGCCAGCAGAAGGGCAGTTACCTTAAACCTTACCTTAAACCTCTGTGCACTGCATTAAAAAACAATGCCTGTGTGCTATTGATGTAAATCACACTTGCAGCTAAAAACGATTCACAAACACGTACCGGCAGTGGCGTTCTGGCAGTGGCATAACCAAAAATTAAGTTTGAAGGGATGAGGAAATATACAAAATAAAATCACGACTTTTTTTCTCATCTGTAAAATGAAATTGGTAAGTGTGACACACTCGTGCATTTCAGGGGGATGTCAGCAGTAGGAGCAGTGATGACACCAATTTAGACTAATCATTTAAGGTGCAATCTACCGTCAAACAATCTTTCCATATTACTCACATTGCCACGAAATACATTTATGACACTGAAAAAGATAAAAACAACATGTTAATAGTACGGCAAAATTACACCTTATGTTATAAAACCTGATCTGTTTTCCTCACAATACAACGTATTGATAATGCAGTGGTTCTGAAAATAAATGTGTTAAAAGGTAATATCTTATTTGTGTCAATAACACCTCGTGAAGCCTGTATTGGGATATGTCTCGTATAGTGGCTTCAGTGCATTGTCTCATGCCGATACTGTATATCGCAATATAGATATTTTAATCTTGCTATTTTCTTCAATATGTTGTCATACCAATGAAATGATGCATCGGGTTCACTGGTTTCAGACCAGGAGCATTTTGATTTTGCAACCACACTGATTTTGCCATTAAAGAACCAGCTTTTCCGTAGAGGAAAAGGGCGGTTCAAAATTAGGGACCATTGACGTCACCATGACGGTAAAACGCCTATCTGCCTCCTCCTCTGTTAGACACACTCTCGCTTTTACTCTTGGTCTCCAGTCAGCTGAAACATGTTATCTATTAATCCTGCTGAGGCAGATCCATTCTCCCATATGCTGTGTTATTAAACACAGGCCTGTTTTGGTCAGTGGGATTAAGTGGAACCAATTTGTGAAGCATGAACAAAACTTGTGCAGGAATGCAGGCAGCAGACTATTTCAGACTGTAGCAGTGTGATGCGTGATGCGTGTTGCAAAAGTTACAAACTTGGACACTTCTTTCAAGTGGATTGGGAATCTGTCGAGAGAAAAGGACAGGGCAGGACGACTGGCCAACCGTCACTAAAGATCTCCAGGTGGTTCACCCGCAGCCCATCTCCCACTTTGCTTGTCTCTGATCAGATTGTACAAGCTCTATCCAATCACAACTCCATCTCCCGCTACCGGAAGCAAGCTTAATACTGACAGCATACCTTTGGTTAATAAATACAGTACTAAAAATGAGATGATACGCAAGCCTTGCAAGCTCAGGACGTCTTGAGATAAGAGGCTGAAGATGACGAATGGCCTCGTAACGCAGTACTGCGGAAATAAGCTGCCCTGAGACCATTCTGCCAGGGGAAACATCTATTGTAGAACACTGCAAATACCTGGTGCTTAAAAGCTGAAAAATGGAGCAGGCCACGTAAGCACGCATTCGCTGATGGAACGCCTAATTAAGACAAAGTGGGCCGCAAATCTGCCTGACATTTCACCAGCACCGGAGGGGCCTGACTGCCAGCATGGTAACACATAGATATCGGGCCAATGACATCCCCCTACAGACTCTTATCCCCTGACATGCAATCAGTTTTTAGTGATCTTTGGCTATGTAAATAATTAGGCCTATCTGAAGGGGATATTCTTATAAATCCATGTAATAATCCTTTTGGTCCAATGCATATTTACTCAAATGTGAATGAAACACATGGAAAATAATCCTAAATGCACAGTAATTATTTTACCTGGAATGTTTCCTAGGTAATCGTTCTTTAGTAAATGTTAAGAGTTGTGTATATAAGTGCAACATGGACCATTTTCTAGAAGCAGTTATACTACAAAAGATAGAGAAAGAGAACAAGAGAAAAAATTCTTTATCTCAGAAGGAATGCTGGAATCAGCTCAAGGATCAGTGCAGCAGGGTCAGAGTCAGAGACCAGAGGAGGTTTTAGTCTGCCCTTATCACCACGTAAGTGCACGCAGGGAGAAAGAGTGAAGGATGGAGGACAGATTGGGTGTATCAGCACGGAGGTGATCAGGCCCATCTGTGTGACGTGGCTCCAGACTGAGCAGACGGCTGCAAGCAGTGATGTGATTTCACCCATGCTGCCTGGATAGGCAAATAAATATCCTACTTACCGTGAACCACTGCTATGGTGGGAACTGGTCGATGTTGCCATCTGATACCATTATCTAACCGTTAAAAAGGTGAAGGAATACTCCAAAAGACTCGACAAAGGCTCCAAGACCACCCAGATACATGCTTGACATAAGGGGCATGACTGCTGTAGCGAGGTCAGAAAACGAAGTCCTGCTAATTTGAAGATCTCTGCCTTACAATAAAACTTGCCAAATCTTTTTTTTTTTCCCCCATACAGAGGCAGATTTCCAAGATGTGATGAGTCAGAGTGGGTGTGAGAGAAAAATACTGCATGGGAGAGTGAATGGATACAAGGGAAAAAGCAAGGGTGATAGCTACATTCAGATTTCTGTGTTATGAATCATCGCCCTGAGCAGAACAATTTACTATAAATGGCACCATTACGATAAACCACAGGGTAAAGGAGAGTCCAAATGTACCATACACACCTACAATGTACCGTCCACATCTCCACGTAGGCAGTGTAATTATGTGAACGCATGGAGTAAATACCTACAGGCAGAGTTCTCTCCGTAAGTGATTCGCCAGAGCTGCTTTGTTGTTAATAGCTAGAGGACACGCTGCTGACCTGCATTAAGAGAGGGGGGTTGTGGGAAGGAGGGGCAGGCGTGGTGCAGGTGGTTAGATTTGATTTGTCAGGCTGCCGAAATGCCCACCATGACTCTACTTAATCACGCAGCTTAATTACAAATAGCCTGTGTGCCAGGCAGACAGCATGCCTCCTCCATCCCACATCCAGATTACAGAACACACACACACACACACACACACACACACACACACGCTACACATTCCCCTCATCAGTATCCATAATTAAGCATAAAATGATGGCAGTAATGAAATCCTCACGTACGCAAGTGGTCAGATAGACCATGCAAAATCAAGGCACCAAAGAAATTCTGTGGTTAGTGGACGTCTGTTGGAAACTGTGCAAGCGTTTCAGCCCTCCAGATTAGCCTGTGGCCTTCCAGCATGCTGGTGTGCCAGCCACCTATGGAGGAGCACTTGCTCAAGGGATTGCACTGACAATGCTCAATTTCAAGTCAGCATGTCATTTCCAAAAGCAGCCTAAACAGCTTTTGCTGTAAAACTAAAGTACAAAATGACACTGGCCTGTTAAAAAAAAAAAAGGTGCAGGAATGATTTCACTGCACCTGCCTATGTCCTGAATGGTCTCTCTGTGCCATGCGCCTGTAAAGTTATTCCTGAGACTTCTCACCAGCGGTCATGTGACGTGACATCTGGAGGGTTTCGTTTTACAGAATGTGCACAGAAACTGAGAAAGAATCTCACACACTAACTGTTAAAAAAGCTTGTTATATACACATAGCACATCCCACAACCCACATGTAAACAGAAAATGTTAAAAAAAAGAAATGTGCTAATAAACAAAAAGCAAGTGTATTTAGTGTATAGGTGTGTAAACACTTATGCCTTCAAGGACCTTCATGCATAGCATCTCATTTACAATAAAAATCATAATTATATGTATTCCCAGAATGTATTGACTTTTTTTTTTTTTTTTTTTAATCGGAAGCTGTGCTAAATTGCCATGTTCTAGTGCACTAGTGAAAATGCTTCTATTTTCATTCCCTTATAATACAATACAATGTTTTTCATTACAAATTATATTATTGACAACAACTTGAGTGAAAAGTAGAATCACTGAAATATTTACTTGAATTTCAGAGTTTCTTAGTATTTGGTACGTCCCCTTGTTTGCTTTAATTACAGTGTGCACTCGAGCTGGCATGGACTCCACAAGTTTGCCAAAACCTTATGATCCATTTTAGATCAAATTCATCAGAGAAGAGTGTAACACCTTGAATAGTAAATATTTACTTTCCTTATTTTAAATTTTTCAAAATTCTAAAACCTTCTGTTTATTTCCAGTTTTAAATGGAAAAAAAAAAACAACAACAGATTTTCAGTGTGGTCTCAGACTTCTGGACCTCACTGTATATGTTTGTTTTAAACAGAACTGGTATTAGAAAATATTTTTATTATACAATTATAATATTTTCAATTCTTATAAATTCTTGGAATTTTCAAGAATTCTTTTAGAAACAATCTAAACGTTAATTTATTGTAGGAATGCCCCTGCAACAACTATTAAGAATAGCATAAGTGACAAAAAAACAAAAAAAACAACAAGAAAAAAGCAGGGATGCACATCTTTACCTGCAATCCAAGTGAACTGATTATTGCTGTGACAAATGCCAGTTTAGCTGTTTATATTATGTATTCTATACAACATTCCATAAAGTCTGCTCATGTGTACTTGCAATCCGAACCAAATTTACGCACAAGCAAGATTCAGTTTTCAGTTGCATCGCTTGTTTCTCAAATAATATCTGCCTCAAAAAAACGTGCTCCAGATATAGCTATTGAACAGAAGGCAAGAAAAAGTATTCAGTATACAAGAAGTATGATTTGGAATATTATTCGGATGCTCATTCCACCACATATCCTCACAATATCTTTTACTACACTTGCACTTAATAGTAGCAAATATTCAGACTGTGAAAGTAATCTGAGTCAAAGGCTTATATGCTGAATATTTGTCTATAACAGATTATGAAATGACCCAGTGTGTTCAATTTGTATAGAAATTTCTGTCAGATTGGTTTCAGTATATTTACTGAGATGGATACATTAAAGGTTTTTATTCTGTTTTAGTCACATTTCCACTAGACACTAAACGTGTGATTCATTCCTAACAGCCCGACATGCATGTAAGCCAGTGACAGCACATCAGGGCACTGCTCTCTACCTCTGTCTACTAGACAAACTGTCATGCTCCTCTTTCAGGAACATGACTGCTTAACAACTCCTGAGATTAACTAGCCTCATAAAGCAAAAACAGCACAGCGCAGTGCAGTCCGCAACCAAAATGGCTGCCCCAGTGGCGTTCTCGCAAATGAGATAACAAATCACATGCCGTACAATAAAAGGAGCTGCTACACAAACATGGGATAGGACAAGGGGGTCATCTGCTGACCGTGCCCGGGGGTTAGGTACTGAGCCATCAATCAATGGTTTATTGGGGTTTCAGTGGCCATGACACAGCACCATCTGGGTTCTGCCGTCTGGACCTGTGTTAGAGCAGGTGATGGCAGTCTGCTCCTTCTGCTCCTCTTCTCTCACTCTGCTGAAGCACCAGCTCAGATATGCGTGCAGTCTGGAGTGCAAAACCAGAGTGTATACTGGAAAATATAAATCAACGCACACACAACTGAGATGGAACTGGGAATTTTAATGATTCCTTCTGAAAAGGTGCAAACTGGGGAGCCAATTATGTGGGCGGGTTACCTTAAGCTTCAGGTGCCTATCACCACTTAGAAAAATAAGTCTCATATACCCAATATATACAATCACCGGCCACTTTAATATGAAAACCTTTACACCCGGTCATTCATGCAATTATCCAATCAGCCAGTCATGTGGCAGCAGTGCAATGCATAAAATCATGCAGATACAGGTCAAGAGCTTCAGTTAATGTTCACATCAAACATCAGAATGGGGGAAAATGTGATCTCTGTGACTTTATGGCATGGTGCCAGACGAGCTAGTTTGAGTATTTCAGCAAATGCTGATCCCCTGGGATTTTTATGCAGACCCTAGAGTCACTAGAGTTTACATAAAATAGTGCGAAAAACAAAAAACATCCAGTGAGCAGCAGTTCTGAGGGCGGAAACACCTTGTTGATGAGAGAGGTCAGAGGAGAACCTCCAGACTGGGTCGAGCTGACAGAAAGGCTACAGTAACTCAAATAACCACTCTTTACAGCTGCGGTGAGCATATCGAACCTTGATGAGCTTGATGCAAGTTAATACACCTTGCTTAATCAAAGGCTTTGGGAAAATCAATCATCCAGAACTAGCTTTCAGTGAACTAGCTTACCCAATATTGCAATCCAACTCAATGTTAGAGTCCTAAAGACAATAAATATCTCTGTGAAGAATGTAATTTGCAATAGAGGGCAAACTAAGCCTGCAGCACACACACTTACATGCGCGCACACACACACTGTACACGCAGCACACACGCCTACACACACACACACAAACACACACACACACACACACACACACACACACACACACACACACACACACACATTTGTCTCAGTATTCTTGTTAAGTCGTTCCTTTGAAATAATTATTGGCAAAGACTAGATCTAAATCCTACTGAGATCCTGTGGGGTGATTTGAAACGGACTGTGCATGCAAGAAACCCCTCAACCATCACACAGCTGAAAGAATTCTGCATTGAGGAGTGGGGGAAACTTTCTTCCAGTCAATGTCAGAAACTGGTAGATGGCTACAAGAAACGTCTCATAGAGGTTATTTCAGCCAAAGGGGGAAACACTAGTTATTAGGGAATAGGGTGTCCTAACTTTTTCAGTTGAAATACTCATTTTTGTGGATTTCTTTTGTTTAATAAGTGAAAACAAAGTGATTTTTTGTTGTTTACATGCAATCACATTGCTTTCATCTACAAATTAAAACAAGATCAGAAACCGACATGTGGACATTTCTTAATAAAGAATTGAATATTTAATGGGTGCCCTAACTTTTTCACATGATTGTATGTATGCATGTATGTATGTATGTATGTATGTATGTATAAGCAAAAGCTTACATTTTTGTTAAAAAAAAAAAAAAAAAAAAAACAGTTTTCCTCATGGAGACCAGTCAAATGTCCCCACAAGGTCAAAACTGTCAGATATTCCAATCCCACCACGATATGAAAACATGCACTTCCCCCTCTTACACACAGATACAGTTTGAATTAAAGAGTTTAGTGACACATTTGCATCACCCCTGTCAAACATCCTTTCATCTATAAATATTGGCTTACTACAAAACTCTGCTACATGAATAAACAGTCCTGCTTGGGCGACTGCACCTTCCCACCTACAATGCTGCAAAACTCAATGACATCTTGACAGTGTTTAGGCATATACATCCACTGCTTCAGTGAAGAAGGAGGTGAAAGAAAAAGAATTAAGAGTCTGGATATGTGACATATTACAGATTTGGCAAGCAAGCTAACAGCGGCTAAAAGGCTTATTTCAGAAGTGTTATTTAAGACAAAAAGTCATAATAACTGTCAAAGGCCATGAAAGCTGAGCAATTCTATCACAGTGTGCAACAATGCAAATCTCTGAATGGTTTTCATTGCATATACAAAAATATAAATTGGCTCAAGTACAAACTGGCTCACAACAGGAACTGAAAGAAACTGGGCAATCTAATTCTGGTTCATTTTCAACTGGCTGGAAGGGTAGAAGCAACTACATCGTTATTTTGGCATGCAATAACACCACTTCAACCTGGAAGACATGCTTGGATTGACATTGTTATGCTTGATTTGCCATTTGTTTAGCCAATCAAAATTTCTGGCGAACAATGCTGCTAGGCCTGCCTCAAGTACTATTACCATTGTTAGCACAAGGGTTAAACGAGTACCAAAAATAGTACAACTTGAATTTTTGGTACTGGACCTGTGATTAATGCGAAAAGCACAATTTCGTATTTCTAGTGCCAAAAATTCTGGCAAATCCACCTTTTTGTCGGGCCTAGGGATGACACACAGCATTTTTGCTGTGATGCACAGATGTTGTGTTGTCTGTCATGTGCGTTGTAAACTGTGTGGAATGTACCACGTTGTGACCGAAAACCAAGAAAAATTCCTAATACATGTAAGTGTATATGGGAATAAAATGATTCTGCTTTTTGTTTCTGGTGGCTTAATCAAGGTACTTGGACTGCAAAACAGTTTCGTGGTATTGAGGGTGGAAGAGAGCGCTGGTCATTCACTCCTCCCACCTACAATCCCTGCTGGTCCTGAGACTCGAACCCACGACCTTCAGGTTGCAAGTCCAACTCTCTAACCATTAGGCCATGACTGCTATGATTAAAAAAATTTCATCCCAAAATATTAAAAATCATTTGATATGACATGATGATATTTTTTAGATACCTTTTTTGGATTATGTGAATCCTGTGATTCATCCAAACCCCTAGAGAAACTCTCCTGTAGAGTGTCTAAGGTTGGTCAGGAATAATCACAGCGCACAAATGATTTTATATATATATATATATATATATATATATATATATATATATATATATATATATATATATATATATATATATATATATATATATATATATATATATATA
>CM040997.1:13569734-13641519 GCA_022985145.1 Pangasius djambal
GGAAAAAAAAAAAAAAAAAAAAAAAAGTAATATCATGATGTGGCCTTCAAGAGAGGCTTTCTCGGGAACACAGGATGTGAGGCAGGAATACACCCCGTCATATACACATTCGCACTTGGGGGAAAATTAGAGCAGCCAATCCACCTACATGCATGTCAGAGCAAATTGGAGAACCTGTAGGAAGCCTGCATGGACACAGCTAGAACATGTGAAATGCCACATAGCAACCTGAGCTCAGGAGGGAATCCTGGAGCTGTGATGCCCATGTAATTCCCAACAAAACTGAAATAACTTCACAAAAAATGATAAGTTATTAAAGAGCTGGCTAATACAAAATCAGCTTGCAGAAAGAATGGGAAATTAGTGCTCTCCCAACATTACTGAGAATCTAAGCTTGCCAAGTTCAAGTGCCTTGACTAGTGACCTAAGCTTCACCACTTCTCCCATGCTCCTTCATTCTGTTCCAGACTCTTCAGACACTCATCAGCAAATTATTGGACGGATCCGTTTGTGCTCAACTCACAGTTTACTTGAGCCATATGTGATTCCTATCGTTCTCAGTGATTTTTCCTCAATGCATATTTGAGCTGTCCTAGATGCGAACAATGGAACTGGAATACTACTCCAAATCTGGAGAATAATCTACTACAAAGCCTATTGTGATATCACCCTCCAGCTGAAAATCTGTATTTTGGTCCAACTGCTTGTCTAGGCCATCAGGTTTGTGTCATATCTTTTTTCCATCTTGCTAATTTGAGCTGCTATACCGTATTGTCTTCACTCGCAGACACTCGTCCTTTCATTTCAGGTTGGTCAGATAAAGTTGAGAGATAAGTTACGATTTTTGTCATTAGCTTCAATTTTTGAAGAAATATGCCTTTTGTTCTCCAGAACAGACCTCATGATAGCCTTGAGTGTGCTGTCATTGTGCTCAGGCACAATGTTCTCTTCAAACCAGTTTCAAAGTCACACTCAGGTACTATAACAGTCAGTTAGCCTTTCTTAAATCTCAGATTATACCCTGCCATCCACTAGTAATGTAGAACGATATTATTTTCAAGGACACAGATTTGCACAAAACAGGGCCACCTGCTGAAGGCCAACCAGGGTCAACTCATGTCTTCTCTCACTGCATGCAGGATTAAAAAGATACAGCAGGATTCAAAGGTCTGAGTCCACCTCCAAGATTGCTTCAGACAAAATAATAATTTACTCAAACTATATTCCACTAACAACTATATGAGTCCAATAAGTGTTATTTACTGGAAGCAGCAGTGACTAAAAAATAACTCACAGAACTGTACTAAGTACTGAGTCAATAACAAGTGTATTAACAAGTCATTAACCATTGCTGTTGGGGATTATGTTAACTGTCACCACATTTCCACCACAGAGGGCATAATTAAGCAGAATTGAATTCTGAGTCCATTTTTTTTTTTTTTGGCTTCCTCAGTATGTCGTACTGGTAGACAAAGTGTCTAATACAATAATGTGTCTTATTTTGATTAAAAAATGTATACATTTGAAGGAACATATCTTTATAATGTGTAGAGTAAAAGAAATCCTTTTTGTGGATTAAAATATTAATGCTGAACTAAATCATTTTGTTCCTACACTGGCTGAATAATTCTGACAAGTCATGATTATTTAAGCAAAAACAATCACGATTATCATTATATCCATCAACATGTATCCTTAAGTCTATTCAATACATGTACGTGTACACATCAGTGGTATTATAGTGTTGCTTCGTGGATTTGTAGATTTAGCTAAATCTCTACCTTTTTTAGCTGAAAAGAAAGGTTGATCCCTCTGAGAGAACCCTTAAAGATTCTTTGCAGCACTTTACACTTGGGTTTCCTTTTCAGAACTGGAAAATACAGGTACATTGGGGGGGGGGTTTGCACTAATTTCTTCACAAACTAAAAATAGGCTGAAGTAAATTATTCTTGAATAATGAGTATAAAAATGTTCATATTCCGTTTTAAAAACCATACTGTTGCTGCAGCTGTCATGAAACACTCCCACATACCTACTCATTTCATCAGTGCCTTCAGGATCTATGAGTCTCCAGAAGCAGGGTTTTATTATAGCTTTTTCAATATATCTGCCCTATACACATATGTGTACGTGTGTGTGCTCCTGCGTCTGTGTGACCTCTGTGTGCAAACTGATTCTGTTTCAGTGTTATTCTTATCTCTAGCAGGCTTAAAGACTCAGCTTCACTAAGGTCCGTGTGCACGTGGCTCGTGCCTCACCACTCCTGCTTCTTGGAGAGCTACTGTCCTTGTGAGCCTACTTCTGGTACACACACTCCCACACCCCCTCCAAGATAGCCTGCACACACACACACACACACACACACACACACACACCTACATAACTCCCGGATAAAACTGACCTTTGCATTGTCTATCCACATGTCACAGAACGGAGAAGGAGAAAGCCCAGAGTGGCAGAACTAAGATTAGCCTTCCGTGACTAACAAAGAACAGGCAGCTTATAGATGGAAATGAAGAGCTCTCACCTCCTCATGTCCAGGGTATTTTAGTCTGAAGTGGGTGGAAGGGAATAAGGAAATATTTCTGAAAATACATACACATCGCTGACCATGGCAGCTATACCAGGCCATATACTATATACCAACATTATTTTTAGCTTTTATGCATTTAATTTGACATACCAGAGTTTCATACAGGTCATTCCATTACTCGAATTTGTTTGTGGAACACTTACAGACCTGCGGCTTTACTGTGCTGAAGCTTTCCCAAACCGAGAAGAAACTCTGTCTTCCATACACAGTAATTAATAAGCAACATTACGCACCATGTGATGCTAATTTACTGCAGGAACTCTGCACTTGCACTATGCGTCATGTCAGATTTAATTCCCCACAAACTGGAACCTTCTGTAACCAGTGCGAGTACTACTACTGCAACATTCTCAACTCATGCCCCCGTTAATAAGCCCCCGGTCACGAGTCAGCACACCTGCCTAACCTGTGAACTCACACCGTTGAATACGGCCAGACTGGACCCCTATTAAATTCATGTCTTGAGCAGAATAGAGGACTTCATTATACGAAATCTCTCTTCATAGAGACATTATACGACATACTATTTTTTTGCCACTTTTTTTTTCCCTCATTGGCAAGACATAATCACAGCTTCCCAAACCCCAGTACTGAGATAGTGTCTCTGTTGGGAAAGCCTAGGAAGGCAATTAAAAAAAATGAAATTAATCTGACCTTCTGGAGGACGCAGGGAGAATTTCCCAGTGCGGAGCCTTAGGCTTTGGCAGATAATAACACCAATCAGCTTTTCTTTCTTTCCTGACCCCCAGAGCAAAGAACGCTGATTCCACTTACATATCCATAGCCTTCACACACACACACACACATACACACACACACACACACACACAATTGTAATGAACAACCATTTAAGATAGACTGCTTTTGCTATAACAAGCATACAACCGTTGAGCAAAGTCTGCAAAAACATGTTACAGCAGCTGAGAAAATGCATAGAGTATAAGGGGGAACATATAGAGCATAAGTTGTAAATAATAAATACAAAATTATTTATATGTAGCTTTACTCTCACTCGTACCGGACTTTTCGGACACCCTGTTCACCCTGATTAATTAGAAGCACAGCCTATGTTTGCTGATCACAGACTGCAGTGTGTACCGTCTAGCATCCAGCCCAACGAAAAGCATCTACAACTGATATTACAACTGTGACTTACACTTCACGGCATAATCAAAGACAACCACATCAAACTCCAGCGCTTTCAACACAGCTCAGTGAGAGATACACTTTTACAACAACAACGCTCCCACTTCACTAAAAAAAAAAAAAAACCTGAAAACATTCAGTGCACGAGAAACAACAACAACAACAAAAAATCCTAACATTTTTTAAGCATTCTGAGATTTTTTATAAGGTCAGCACCCCTTTATGGTCTGTAGGCTTTTTACACATCTGGAAGCTAAGTATTTTAAAGAGTTGAAAGTTTTATGATGATTAGTGTAAATCACTGCAAAGCACAGGCTTTTTTTTTCTCCTCTGGCTTTTAAAAGCTTTTGGAGCCTATTTGGCAATTTTGCATCAGTGCCACTTGGTAACATAGTGTGTTCCAGTGGGTGTGATTAATGAGTTTTGATAATCTGCAGTGAAGATCGCTGTCCAGTGAGATTAAAGACAGATGACCTTGCTAAACTATACAAATCTGATATCAGTATATCCTTCAAAGTATATGAAAGATTATCTTATAAAGTACACTGCTAGACATTATCTAGACAATGCATTTTAGATTGATTGCCAGACATTGGAAATAGCAGTGATGGCTTGAGTTTGTTATTTAATTATTTAAGGCCCGATCTACCAGTCTCACCATATTAATAATGCTGCCATAAAATACCTTTATGATATTTCCACTGAAGATGATTTCAGTAATAGGAGAAAATGACATTTTAGCTTTTATATCCAGATCTACCATTTCTTTTTCTCCTCCTACAGTAAACCTCTGGTACTTCAGAGCTTCTTGCATCTAGCTGGCTGGTAGCTTTCAAACAGAAATAAAATCCATGATTCTCGTTTTTCACGAGTTAATCAAACTAACGAACACGTTCATTTAAAGTCTGGGGGGGTTAAATATGGAATTGTAAGGAGGGGAGGTTCAAACTTGAAATCGCCTCACCAACTACACCTCTGACTAGACTGTATTTGCAACAGGAACAACTTGGTAGAAAGAGATAGGCGTGAGCTAAAAAGGTAAAATAAGGATGTACAAGGGAAAATGCTCTCATGTCATCTCACAGTCATCCTTTGCTTCTTATGCAGGCGGTGGCTGGGATTCATTAAATAAGCGAATGCTAAGAAAAAAGTGTTGTTTTTTTTTCTTATTATAACCACACATTGCCTTGAAGTGGATGATTAGTTGATGTAGTCATGGATACAGATCTGAAGGTACTATATAAAACACTAATGAAAAGTATGTGTATCAAAGCCATTAGGAACAAGCAGTTTACATAAGTCTGATACACAGCTGCACCACTGCAGTCCATGCCATCTGGTCTGCCAGAATAATGGCCACATGGTATTCAGGCTCATAACCTGTTATTTATTTTCAATGTTTAGATGCTATTTGTTGGAGTGGTATAAGTGGTATAAATAATTTATTTACAGAAAAATTCCTTTCTTTCAGATGACACTTAAATCAAAATTGAAATGCCATTTAGACACAATTATATAAAAATTCATAAGGGGCCCTGGACCAGCACATCCTTCTTCCTGAAGATGCACCAGACCCTGCTTTCGGAACACCTCAGACTTGCAAAGATAATTCAATTAATCTGTATCATTGAATGTACTGTGGAAATGGCAGGAGATTGCTATTCTTAGTCGGCTGCCCACTGCTTTGCGTCATGATCACATTCTGATCTGCATCAGCGGCTGCACGAACGCAAGCTAGTCAGCACTAGCGATGACAGAAGTGACATGAAGGACAACAGTGAATCCGTTCTTTCTGCCCAGTAGCCTTCTACGTGAGCCATGAACAATAAGAGACTGCTGCTGCTTGGTTGACTGTAACTGATAAAGCCATTACTTTCCAATCATCCTCACTAGCTTTCACTGAACCAGAATCTAATTATTTTCCTTCCAAGGACCAACGAGCCGTAAAGGTTAATTGCTGTCCATCCGTGTGATTCTGTGGAAGCACCAGAATTGCACAAAGTTCATTAGTGGAGAGAGAATATTTACGTTAACTACTTTAGCCAGACTGCCTTTACTAATACGTGAGCCAAATGTAATTGCTGGTTTCACTGCAATGACTATAAATAGCAATTGATGTAACATTGCATCTTTCTGTCATTTCCGTCCACTCCTATGACTTACTCTTTCACTATACAGCATGTTTGGTCAACAAGCTAAAGATAGAATGATATGAGCTCAACCAGCTGGTTTCCCAACAGTGCACAGTAGGAAAGGAGCTCAAGTAAGCCCTGCCCTGTGATGGACTGGTGTCCAGGTTGAATGAATAAAGTAAGCTCAACATTCATCCAATCCACATCATCCTCTTCATTATACAGTATGTCAGAATCTTTAAGGTAGTTTGTCCCTCCACTTTCCTTCAATTCAACATCAACTAGTTCTGGAGATTTAAAACATCACTGTATTGGTGTGATGTGCATCCTAATACACCTAGCACACATATTCTTACCAGACCATACACTATGTACCTGACTATGTAGTATATGCAGTTAAGAAAAAAAAAAGAGACATTTTTGCTAAAAGAAAATGACAAATTAATTACCTCAAGCCAATAACTGGCCGTAGTTCAGCTAGTATTTTTTAAAACTGTGGGAAAGCAAACTCATCAAGATAGAAAAGAGCTTTCATGGACTTTCAGAGATTTATTATTCATTTATACTCTCTGGTCTGATTAGTAAAATGACAACGTGGTTTGTTCAAGTCCTCAGTGAAAACAGAATGTTTAAAGACAACAGAAACAGATGTCTCATTTATTCATGATGCTAGTAAAGCACCAATGAGAAATAAAACAGAACCAATTTAAATTAACGAGTCTTATTTACAGCCATGAACTAATGGTCAACAGTTAAGCATGAAAAGGTAACTGTTATTGCCAAGCATGTTATTTCTAAGGACGGACTTTTATGTAGCTTGACCTTCACAAATTTTAGTTGAATTCCCCTGCTCTATAGAAACAACATGCAATTTTAAAAAATCCAGATTGCCCACCTTTTCTGCTCTCACTTGGTGCATCAGCCATTTAAATTTCAAGACATGCCTGAATTTACCAGTAGGGACACAGTAAAATTGTACAAATTTTATGTTATTAGAGACATAGCTTTGATGTCACATCCACGTATCACACTTACCAGCGAAGGTTCCTGTAGCCAGAATACTGAGCTGTTTCCATGGTTACTTGGTCCATTTGACTTACCTGCAGCTCATTTACTCAATGGTCATTTAAATGGCACTCTCCACAGCCTTTGGCAAAGTCTTGCCCATCTATTCTGGCAAGGCCAAACCTTTCAAAATAGTTCAGAGTGCTTATCCCTTTCCTTGTGTTGAATGTAGTCTATTAACTCCACTGTGCTTTTGGAACACTCTTAGTACCTCTTTAATTTTCAATCAACTACTCTCGCAATCACACGGTCATGTTTATTTCGGTCATGTTACCAGTCCCAGTAGCTTCACTGCAGTCACTGGCTACGTTTACATGCACATCAATATTCCGATATTAATCAGAATTTGGCAATATTCTAATTAGTATTGAGTCATGCCTGTAAACACCGCAATCCAACTGCCCAATTCAGATTAAGACAATATTCTGATTCCCCAAATCCCGATTCCCACCACTGTTTTAATCAAAATTTGTTGCATGTAAACACCTTATTCAAAAAATCCACTGAAAGGAGATATATGCGCATGCTCAGTCCGCAAAGAATTGTGGGTGCTAACAGATGCTTAGCTGTAGGCTAGGCACTTAGGAATGACAACTCATTTATCTCGATATAAACATCGTATTCGAAATATGGCTGCAACCCGAACTGATTAATGAGCTGAAAGGTCTCACTCAACCTCAACATAGTTGATAGAAACACATGGCAAAAATGGTAAAATTGCCTGTCAGAGATATGTGATAATGTGACGATTTGTTTATATCATAATATAAAA
Organism: Pangasius djambal; assembly: GCA_022985145.1. NCBI lineage: Eukaryota > Metazoa > Chordata > Actinopteri > Siluriformes > Pangasiidae > Pangasius > Pangasius djambal. The sequence goes on from CM040997.1 coordinate 13,577,443, forward strand.
TAACGCAATAACTTGTGCCTTCTTTTGTGCAATGTGTAGCTCCACTACATTTATATTTATTATAATTATTCCCCAACAAACAAAGCATTTTAATATTGATAGCTGTCCAAGAGAATGTTTGATAAAAACTGACAAATGAATTCATTTGAAAGGGCATTACATGAGAGACTATGGTGACTGTTGAAGAAACTAATACTGTTAATGACAGGTGAAGTGAAATGTCTTTATCACCCTGTTTGCGCTGTGTTTGCGCTGTTCTGTGCTTTGAAAGTTATTGATTGCGCCAGTTTGGTTTTTGAGATATTCTGGGTATACACGTCAGTGTAAGTGAATGACCAAAATTGATATCACAGTGGTTGTGTAATATCCCCCCCCAAAAAAACTGTACAGCACAAATCAGCATAAACGGTTTGATTTTGAGATGAGTGGGGTTTAATATGATGTGTGCAGTATATTTTGCTGCATCATTCAGTACAAACACAGTACAAACAAATTACATAAATTTTATTCCATTTCATTTTCAATGAGTTGCCAGCTTCAAGGTCAATTGGTTTGCTCTAAACCTCCCTGTTTGGTTTCTTATTGGTCATCATTATTGCTCATATGAGAATATACACTATACGGACAAAAGTATGTGGACACCCATATGTGGTTCTTCCCCAAACTGTTGCCACAAAGTTGGAAGCACAAAATTGTCTAGAATGTCTTTGTATGCTGTAACATTACAATTTTCCTTCATTTTCCTTCCTTCTTAGTTTCCTTTTTACTGGAACTAAGAGGTCCAAACCTGTTCCAGCATGACAGTGCTCCTAGACACAAAGCGAGATTCATGAAGACATGGTTTGAGAAGGTTGAAGTGGAAGAACTCGAGTGTCCTGCACAGAGCCCTGACCTCAACCCCACTGAACACCTTTGGGATGAACTGGAACACCGACTGCACCCCAGACCTCCTCACCCAACATCAGCGCCTGATCTCACTAATGCTCTTGTGGCTGAATGAACACAAATCCCCACAGCCACACTCCACAATTTAGCGGAAAGCCTTCCCAGGTGAGTGGAGGTTATTAAACAGCAAAAAGGACAACTAAATCTGTAATGGGATGTTCACAACAAGCACATATGTATGTGATGGTCAGGTGACCACAAACTTTTGGCCAGTGTATACTTAGCAAAAAAAATGACATCTTAGCAAGTGAAAAAATCATGCATATAGTTAAATTTATTTACAAGTAATTGTTTTTAGTAATTTCAAGCTTTAAATAGTGTTTTTTATTTTTTATTTTAAGCATTTATTTCTAGAATGAAGCAAAATTATCTGCCAATAGAATAATAAAATGTCAAGCTTGAAATTAGTAAAAATGCCTAGAAATAAGTTTAAGAATTTTATATTTGGTTTTGTCTAATCTTATAATAGGAAATACTAGATACATTTAGGCTACATTTAAGATAATTTCACCTGCTAAGATGTAATTTTTTTTGCAGTGTAACTATAATATGTCGACATTGGGAAAATGTTTCCCAGTGCAACTCATGAGGAATTATTTAGTTAAACATGATTTCATTTATAATACCAGTGTGTATGTGTGTGTGTGTGAGTGTGTGTGTGTGTGTGTTTGTACCCTGTGTGAGGAGCTGCAGGGTGCGGACCTCCTCTCTGACACGCAGCTGCAGGACCTGTTGCAGGATGTACTGTCTCTGGCTCTCTTGCATGATACCCATCCTCTCCAGCTTCCTGTCTGTCAGCCTCATCAAAGCTCGGCCTGCAGACACAAAGAACTTACTTAGTAGCAAACTACTTCCGAGGGACGTAACTCAGCACAGTAATGAACATCAACAGTAATTACAAAGCTAATATTTACCATGTATTCGCACAAAACATCCTGCAATTCAACATGGCTAATATGTGCAGCATGAACTCAACCTGAGCAGACGAGTCTATCTGGCATGTAAAGACTTTAGTGTAGCACTCGTCTCTGTCCTGCAATATATTAAAAGGAAAAACACTAATGAAAGGAAATTAACTGGAATTTTTTTGCTCCAGATAACATACTAGTCAAGGTCAGATGAAGTTCATTGAATGTCTCAGCAGTTCCCGTTTCTTAATGACATTGCTGAGGGCAGAGTGAATAAACCAAGTCTCATGAATTTTCATTGCCTCATCTGATATTTGGCATTTTTGCCTTTCGGCTTGAGGCACATCGCTTTGTATGGGATAAACACTGGAATTTTAGTTGTGTCTATGAAAAAGACATTGCACATTCATTCACTCAGAAGCTTGTTAAGTATATAGCATTCAGCTCTGATACAAAATATGAGCTCGTATGAATCCCATTTTCTTGTTTGATGACGCAAGCAAAGACAGCTCTCTGACATTCTCTCTTGGTGAAATTCTCACAGCCTCTATTATCCGTAAAGTGGGTTAGCCAGTGTAGTGATGCTGACGTGACCATTTTCCTGCTCTGCAAAAGCATTTGCGCCAGCAGTGGTTGTTGACGGCCAGACGGTTATTTAGAGCAAAGTGTGTGCTGCATGTGTGCCAACCTGCTTAAAGCTCCCTAACTAATCAGGCCTCCATAATTGCCAACCACCTCTTCCACATAGAGCGTAATGTGGAAATGCAAAAAAAAAAAAAAAAAAACACATCTGAATGAGAAAGAGTAGGTGGAAGGAGTCCCGGAAGCCTTTAATGGGCGCAATGGTTGCAGAGCCTGCACAGACCAAAGAAAGCATGACAATAGAATAAAAGCAACAGTAAAAGAGAATAGGAGATTGAAACTGTCATTATTTAGTAAGCTTGATTGAAATTGGACACTTTCACAATATAACTGATGGATAGAAAAGCATAGAAACAACAGCAGCGCTTCCAGGCCTGTCACTGAGCAACAGATGCGTCAAAGGACATATCAAATTTTTACTGACATTTAAAAAACGCCTACAATGAATTTCTGGCTGGGTGCTATGTTTAGCGATGCTACATTGGAAGAAGAGAATGAGGGCTCTTGTGGAGGTGGACGTGATCAGACTGAGGCTTCTCCATAAAATGGACGTGGGCCAGACGAGCTCTTCATTTGGCGGCCGGAGCTGGAACTTATTCCTTCTTTCTGACTCAGTGCCTTCAAAATCCCAGAAAGACGCAGAATGGGATGAGTTAAGCCATGGTTAATACTAGCGCACTGAGGAGAAGAGAGGGAGAAGAGAAGACAGAGGGGAGATAAGAGGGAATATGAGCAAAGAGAGGACGAAACAAGAAGAGAAGATGAAGTGAGGAGATTCAAAGACAGTCACCAAATTATAAACCAAACAAGCAGCAAGGGAACTGGGAATGAAGCCATTCAAAACAGAGCTCAGCACATAAACATGTCCTATAAAAACATTATGGATGCTGCTCAGCTGTGAACATCAAATGTCACTGAGTGGGAGAAAAACCACACTACCTTAAGTCTAAAGAAAAACAGGCAAGATGGTGCAGTTCATCCAAATGCACTAAGTCATCGTACAATGCATGTCAAGTGGGAGAGAAAAAAGCCATAAAAGGCAATAAAGCTGTTGTGCCTATGGGAGCTGCACTGTCACAGACTACCCTGAGGAGACATGTACTGAGTCACAACAACTGTGATTATGGCTTTTTCACTGCACCCCTACTCTCACCTGTGCAGATCCATCAAAAATAGGTTAGACAATAGGGGTAAAACAGATCAGCTGTGTCTCAAATCTATATGGAATCAAATGCGAAAAATGACTGGCAAGGAAATATTTGGTTTTATGTCATCCTTCCTAACTGCCAAGAGTGGTGAGAATCACATGGATACCTTCTTTTGATATGACATATCTTCTCTGATATGTGCATACTCTGATATGTGAGCCAGTTTTTTTTTTTATTTCGGAATCTTCCTCATTTTCTCCCCAGTTTGATCACCTGCCAATTCCCACCCCCCAGCCAGCTCTCCCCATCAGCTACCAAGGAGGGTGAAGGCTAACACGTGCTTCCTCAGAGACACCAGTCAGCTGCATCTTTTCAAACTGCTGCTCATGTTGCATCACAGGGCAGTGCAACCCATTTGGAGGAAAGAGCTATCTGCCCTCTTCAGCATGCATGAGCTCAGAGACGACCACGACTGAGTAGTGTCCTCAAAGTAATGATCATACTTTTCCAATCCTAAATTTGAAAAATTATCATGATAGACTAAATTTTTGGTCATATCGCTCACCTGTAGGAGACACAGACCAGGGTTTAAAAATCCTATATGTAGCGATTTTCCATAAAAAGCTCAACAAACTCAACAAACAAGCTGCACGCATGATTTGTCACAAGTGCCGTGGTGCTACTCATTTGTGCACTCCTGTACGGTTGAAGAAACTCTGCATTTCTCTTTTTGAATGACTTTTTGATTGGGAACACAGCCAGGTGAATTACCTACCAATATTTTTGTGTTCTCCCTTCCAGATCCACTTATTTTTGCTTATTTGACTGTGAAAACGATTTAAAACACTTTTCTGTCCTGGACTGCGGAATAGTGCTTTAATTTAAATTCCTATTCACACATGAGCTCCTCCAGACTCTATCTGCTGATTCGGCTCATCTTGATATCCCACTACCAAAGAATCAATATTAAATCACTGCAATGATTTATGTGTGATTTATGTACAAGACATGCGCGCACATGACTTTTAGTCACAGGACATTAGAGGAGTGTTTAGACTTTTTATATACATTTAATGCCTGAAAGTGAATAAACAAGGTTGGACATGGGGAAGTGTGAGCAGATATACACTGATCATTGTAATTATTGTACTGTATAATTATTTTATACAATAATTGCTGCAAAATTTTGATGAGGTGTGCCAATCATTTCGGAGGGTACTGTAAATTTAAATTCAGATTTTAGGCCACCATGTTTAGCAAGTTATTTGCTCTTCTTAATGTTAAGTCAACCACTTTCCAGCAATTTAGCAACAACCATGCTAGCAAGCTTCAAAAAATACAGTTTGAAGAGTTCCTGCTGAAACTCTTCTACTGACCCCCACTGACAGACCCCTTTTCCTACACCAAGAGACAAAGCTCATATGCTAAAAATAGCATGTTTTGTAGTTGATCCAAATGGGGATTTCTGCACTTCAATGGGTAAATATTTTGTAAATTTTAATTAGTATTTGAATAAAGAAACTCATTTTGACAGAACACACAGGAGGCACACTGGTGGCCCATCATTTTAACAAAAGCATGTATGAGCGTCTAGCATCTACACAATGAGCATCTAGCACCAAGGCTACTTTACTAAACCTCCAGTAACGTGTGTCATGTACAGATATAACACACTTAAAGTGAGAACAATCACTGAGGACTGGATGCTGTAAGAAAATTGCAATATATTTCATAAATATATATAATAAACTTAATAAAAAGCACTGTGACAGTCAGTGAGTTTTCCACCACAGGAAAGTCTTTAGAACAGAGGACCTAGGACACTTTCCAGCTTCTAGTTAATGTTATGTCTTTTGTCTTATTAATTTACGAGAGAGAAAAAAAAGGTCTGGTGAGGGATAAATTTAAAAGTTATATCTAGAATTTACATATTTCTGTAAAGCTGCTTTGTGACAATGTCCATCGTTAAAAGCGCTATACAAATAAAACTGAATTGAAGATCTGATCAGGTAAGTGATAACGAACTAACTTGTCTTGATGATTTTCCACAACATTAACTATAGACAGTTAAAACGCACAATGTTCCGTTTATTAATAATTGTAATTGTTGGAAAATCGCTGTGTTATAAGAAGAACCAATCATTTTGGCATATGCTGTTAATAATCCATATCACACCACCCCTCATGAAATGTTTTCCTATAAAAGCATATACCAAAGTTTTTTCATTCTTACTCATTACTCATTCCAAGGACAAGTCTGTACTGATATTTAAATAGAAGGACAAAATTGGTTGACAAGGATTAAGACACTGAAATCTTGACGCAGATAAGACAAAAATGAATGCGGAGAGAATGAAGGCGAGGCCGAGCAAGAGGGAGGGAAGAAATGTCAATAAGAATAGGCTTACTGTTTCTCATCTATAATTGTGTTTCACATCCAAAGAAACCTGTCACCCCTCCATCCCAACCCCTTCTCCCAGCTGCCTACAAGCAGTGAATCTCCCTCTGATGACATACTGATTTCTCTGGAGAATACGGAGAAAAGGAGGGCATTATTCTAATGACTATGAGCTCCTCCTTTCTAATGAGAGCAGCTCCATAACCGCTCGGTAATCAGTACCTAATAACAGCCTGTTCTTCACCTCCCTCATTGTACAGGCACACAGAGGTCCCTTAACTCAGAAAGACTCTCTGTGATGCACTTAGAGAACACAAAGCCCTCTTCTTCAAATTGAAATGACAGGTCAAAGTTTTCTTCTGTACTCCGTCAGGAGTCAGGACTCAGGAGTCAGGAAGGAACCAAACATTATAAACGTCGTCACAGCTGAAACACAGAGCAATGTTGCGAGCCTAATTTTTAAATCATGACAGTATTTATGCAACTTAGTTTGCATATCTTTAGGATAAAATGAACACTAAGGCACTTTTGTTTTTATGGAGAATCATTTGTCATAACATAAATGGTCAAATATTGTACACTAGGATATTAACTTTGAAAAAAAAAATAAAAAAAACCCAGTAATACAAAAGTTTGCATCTCCATTCCTAAATGTTATATAAATAGCCTCTAATATCTTGTATGCCTCCCTTTGCCGTTATAACTCTCTCCAACCTCTGTACAGCTTTTGGATCCTCCAAGTTGTATTATTCTGCCAGATGCTTGACCTATAGTTGCATTCTTCTTGACATATCTAGTATAATCCTACCAAATGCCATAAATTGTCTTCTTCAAATCAGGTCTAAAGGCGAAGATGGCCATGACAACACCTTTTCAAAGTATTCACTGATTTTGCTTTATGCTGGATTGTTGTCGAACACATACACATTTCTTTTTCACCATTTTGGAATTCACTCTTTGGTATGCAAATTGTTAAAGTTTATAGGAGACTTGTGTATTCAAAACAATGAGGAATGCAAATTTTGTGTCTGCTCAAGAATATGTTATAGTCCTATACACTCTCAGAAATAAAACCAAACTGTGCTTTTCCTTGTTGTTGGAGTGGTACCATCAAGGGCACATCTTTTGTAACTTTAGTATGTATCCTTTACCTAGGAAGGTGCATGTGGTGTAACTTTAATTGGCTTTTAGAGTAAAGCTTTAAAGGTACAAGGTCCAATTGTGTACCTTAAATTACTTTAAAAGGTGGAAGTTACATATTAAAGGTACAGAAGATGTACCATTGATGGTACCACCCTTGCAACAATGAAAAGTACAGTTTGATTCCATGTTTCTAAAATGGGCTGATTATAATGCATGAGGTCTAGCAGTTCAACTTGTGACCCAAAACAACAATAACAGCGCTGTGCATGTCACATCATGCACTTATAAGATCACTGTAGTTATATCTAATTTCTCCTAACTGAGTCCTAGAAAAACAAACATGCCTCACTCCAGAACGCTGCATTTTTCACCTCAACCTATACAAAATAGCCATTACAAATGTAACTGTGTATGAAAATACACCAGAGATGCTCAGAACACATGCTATAAATCTGTAAGGATCAATATTACAAATAAAGTATTGATAGATTTCATATTGTTTTTACTGTTGAATACTTTTGTGTGATTTTCTGTTAAATACATTTTCCCATCATTATTGTTCATTACTGTCATTGCTCACAATGACACACTGCTCACAAGTCAATCTGCTGAAGCTCTCTTAATTTCATGACGTTTTTCATCTAGCACATAAAATGCTCTAAAAGAATGAAACTGCTTTTAGAGGATATTCAGATCCAACCTGTCATTCCAGAATGACAAAAAAAAAATAGGATGACAGTGAAAACAGAGGACTCCTGAACAACCTCAAGCCTTCACGGGTTCTGTGTGCACAAATGAAGAGAGAGAAAGAAGAGGCATCTGATTCTCCTTCATTCTCAAGCCACGAGTGAGTGTAGAATGACAGCTTGCGAGTGCCTCACTTATGCTGGTTCTATATAAAACTATCATCAAGGCTCGTAAATAAACCCAGCTTTTAAAACACACCCTCCGTAAAAAACTCCCCCCACTGTTTTTTTGGCAAGGGGAGCGTGAGCCCTCTAGAGCCAAAATGCTCCAGACTCATTTGCTTTCCAGTGAGGACATGAGAGTACAGCCTGTTAATGAGAAGCATCCCAGCTGGTTTCATTTAGCTTGACAGAAGAAGAGCTGGCTGGCTTTCCTGTCTGCCTTCAACTCCCTCCCTTCACTGCTGCAGCCCCCATCCTAAGCAAAATCCACACATGTGTACATTAAATCTGCAGGGCTTTAATGTAAAAAGTTTGGAGAGCCGGTTCATGACATACGATTACGTTCCAGGCTGTCAAACAACAGCCCTGCGGCTGATGGGCCCAGCTTGTGCGCAAATCTCCAAATTGGATGAGCTTCTGCTACAATAACACTAAAATTAAAGTATTAATATAGTTCTTATGGAGGTCTTATTAGTGATGCTATAAACTCACAGTAGCACATAACAGACCGCTTGTAAACGTCGTACGCTACGCTCAGCCGGGGCTGAAACTCAGAGAAGTAAAGCTCTTACAAAAGCTACTAAAGAAATGCAACGACCTTTTTTAACCACTGTTAACGCAGCTCTGCTCTAGTTTTTTTCAGTGCTACCTGCAATTTGTCAAGTAGTGTGGAAAAACAAGAATTCCCTGAACAGGAAATGCTTAAACAGAAGCTGTCACGTTGACAACCCAAGAGGCATGGCACAGAATCACAGCCAAGAGGATCTAAGTCAGTAATTTGAGTTATAAGTTCCATATGACTGATCATTAAAAATCGATTGCTGTAATGGAGCACTCGCTACAGCACCTCCAAACTATGCTAGGCATTCAAAATGTCATAGCAATACCAGTTCAAGAGTGACTCAAACCTTCTACTACGTGTTCACCAGGGCAGTGACTATAGCCTACAGATAAAAGTAGTTTTGACATAACGAATCCTTCCAAAAGGCTGCAGCCTGATGGCAGTAACTCTTATAGCAAGGAATGGACAGACCAAAATGGCACTGGCTTTCATAAAAAAAAAAAATGTGTTTATATATTGTAAATAACGTAAATCCCAAAGAATCTGACGTTCTCCAATAATTTTACTTGTCACTTTCACCATGCTGTAAAGTCTACTTTTATTAATCAAACGGATCATGCTAAGATGCAAAAAGTTGAAACAGATTTAACAAAGCTATGGTAAAAAAAAAAAAAAATGGTCGTCATACACTATATGGCCAAATTTTTGTGGACACCTGAGCATCACACCCATATGTGGTTCTTCTCCATACTGTTGGCACAAAATTGGAAGCACACAATTGTATAGGGTGTCATTGTATGCTGTAGCGTTACAATTTCCCTTCATTGGAACTAAGAGGCCCAAACCTGTTCCAGCATAACAATGCCCCTGTGTACAAAGCGAGCTCCATGAAGACAGAAGGTTGAGAAGGTTGGACTGGAAGAACTCCAGTGACCTGACCAGAGCCCTGACCTCAACCCCACTGAACACCTTTGTGATGAACTGGAACGCCGACTGCACCCCAGGCCTCCTCGTCTGACATCCGTGTCTGACCTCAATAATGCTCTTGTAGCTGAATCACAAATCTCCACAGCCACGCTCCAAAATCTAGTGGAAAGCCTTCCCAGAAGAGTGGAGCTTATTATAACAGCAAAGGTGAGCTAAATCCGGAATGGGATGTTCAAAAAGTACATATGGGAGTGATGGTCAGGTGTCCACAAACTTTTGTCCATATAGTGTAGATGTGTGAATGTTAAACATTCATTCTCCGCAAGAAAACTGATGCGGCTGTATTTTCTTAAAAACACCACACTGGGGTCAAAACAGTTTGTCCATCACTGTACCGAGATATTTTTAACAGAACATTTTATAATAGTGTGGGAGTAGATCCTAAGATCCTTCCTAAAGTCAACAACCATATCATTTTTTAGCAATGTTTCCATGTAGTGAAAACGTAAATGTTAAAAGGTGCAATTTAAAGCTACAGTAAATACAGTTTTTTTTTTTTTGTTAAAAACTGAAACTAAAATTATTATTGAGTCAGGAGAGAAAAAATACTGTAAAACATGATGTTCCTAAGTAAGTCGCCCTGACACTCATGTTATAGTAATTCATAGACAGTGCTGTTGGGTTCAAAACACACAGGTCACATCCTGGCTCCGATCCATTTTACATAATCAGGGCGGAAAGAAGAGTGATTTATGTACAATATTATGCTCATTACTTTCAATTGGTTTCCAAGAATATGGAGCAGCAGTGTTTAAATAAACTTTGTTAAAGCAGAGATACACACATTTTCTTGTTTACAAAGGTCCAGATAAGCAACTAACATGACTAAATGACTCAATTTTAATGTTTCATGCATTAGTGATTAGTTTACGCCTGCAATTAAAGCACATCAATTTAAAGTGGTTCTGTTTTGTTTCACATTGGTGCGTTACCACTTTTTACAAGTGACCCAGACTCACAGTCTGCTTTTAAACTGAAGTGGAGAATAAACACTTACTTCTCTGTCCTATTATCTTTAAACATTCTGTTTTGTCATCGACATTTTTTTTTAATGAACCATGTCCTTTATGAATCAGACCAGAGGAGGTAAATGGAATAAGAAAAATCAGTGAAAGTCTGTGAAAACTCTTCCCTTTCTCAGTAAGCTGCCTTAAACTTTACGCTGATTGGTTCTGCTCCAGTATTTTTTCGAGTGCTTGGGTTGGTCCAATTCAGACCAGGCTAGATGCACTAGCTGACGACCCCTTATACAGTGGATTAAAAGTCCACAAATTTAGTAATAGGCTAAAGGAGCACACGCTTGCAGTCTTAAAGGACAAATATGCTCACTGGATGACTAAAATACTTACTGAAATTTTGTATTACAAGAATATAATGTCATTTTCAAGTACTGCTGCATGGCAGCCCTGAAAAAAGCATGCAGCCAATTTTTCCATTTAGACCTAATTGTAACACTCGAGCGCTTTTCTGGGCTCTGCTGCTTTAAGCGTAATTTGTGTTTTCCGCTGGTGGCAGTAATTTTAAACATACTTTTACAGTATCCTGTCTTTTTTGACTGAATGCATGAATGTATCATAAATGTATCTGATAAAGTTAAACTTTAGTGTCACACTTGGTTGTTGTGTTGCTGTAGTTGCCGTAATTAAAATAAGCATCACAGCTTACTGGCTGTATGTTGGTTTTACCATGTGAATATAATCCAGAGCTAGGTTTGGGCCTTTAATAATCTGGTTCTGCTCAATGCTTTGAGCCAACTCCCTCAGCCACCTCTCTTAGAGGAACACGGGGTACACGGACAGGGATCATACACAGATTTAATTGAAGTTAAGTGCAGACACAGCAGGCACAATACAAAAAATAAAAAGGCAAAACGCTGTTTGAGAGACAACAGAGTCAGCTCTTTTTGAGTCAACTCTTATTGGTGAACTGATCCAACTGACTCACTGGAATGAGTCGGAATTCAACGGCACATTTTGCATCTCTACAGACACACCTACATTTATATTTCCGGCTGTGTCATTGGTGCACAATAAAGTTTTTATTCTCAAAACACAAGACACCCTATGATAACAGCAGCAGATAATTATAGCCTCTGGTTTGGGCTACATCACTAACTTTGCACTGCTAAATTGTATGACAGTACACAAATGGTGCCAGAAATGATGTCATTGTAGCCTATGTAGTATGTAAAACGTGGTTTGGGATACAGCCCTGAATTCTCATTGAATCTGAATCATTTGCAACTCACAGCCCTCAAATAAAATCTATGCAGTGGAGACTGGCACAGCATGTTACAAAATGTTCTTCAATAAGTAGCTTGCAATCACATTTTTCTACAAGACTTGGCAAATGAACCAAATCTTACATCCATCTGCTTTTAAGTAAAATTAACTGCTTGTTGTGAATGTAGTAAAACATTCTTCACTATATTATTAAAGCATTAACGTGAATGAGTGCCTATTTTCAATGCAGTTTTATTGCTCACCTCCTCCCTCCTGCCTTATAAATGGTTATTGTGCTATTGTTGTACTCTTCTTTTTTTTTTTTTTTTTTTTCAAAAGCCACGGTAGTAGCAACAGAGCAAAAATCCGTGCCCTGCTTCAATCAGTACATCAGCACATTAACAGGGAGAGTGCACTTTCTCTACTCCTACTCCATGAGAAATATGTGCTTAACTCATTTACCAAATGACTCGCCTGATCTGTCTTTGTAATTACTGCAGATTAGGGACTAATATCTAATTATGCCTTAATATGCATTAATGCAATTTTAATAACAGTTCAGTGTTCAAATTAAACTCAGGGAGTCTGAAGAGAGAAGAACAGAACCAATGAGAAACGGAGACCTGAATGTTTATGTCTGCACTCTGGGAAACAAGTTGCCCGAAAGCAAGCACGCTGTATGTCTTATAAATTGAAATTGTGAGATTTCATCTTGAGTAAATGGGAATCTTCTGAAACAGTGAGGGCCAATTGTATGTACGTGAGGACATGCTGCGCAAGACACGACTTGATAGGACCCCAAAATGCGCTTACGGTGAGTCGGAAATGAATGGTCATTTTACTATGGCTGTAGCTCATTGCTCAAACTGCAGCTGGGACCACCAACTACTAGATAGTGTCAAAAAAAAAAGAAAAAGCATAGGATTAAAGAGGAGATGTAAGTTTTGTAAAGAAGTGATAAACACTTTAATACAAATAAAAGTTAAGAAACATTTTTAGTTGTAATAAGATTCTAGAGGGACTCCATGATCATTCATTCATTAATTCATTCATTCATCTTTAGTATGCACTTCATCGTGGTCAGGGTTGTAACGGATCCAGAGCCTATCATGTAAACACTGGGTGCGACATGGAAATACACCCTGGATGGGACATCAGTCCATTGTATGTCCACCAGTCCATGAGTCTCCATGTTAAAAAGTAGAATTTAGGAAACAATAACACAAACTTACATGTGTTTTTAGGGGAGCAGTATGAGGCCTAATTAAACCTGAAACCAAGGGGCAAAATACTCAGTATGCTTTTTGTATTTTGATAGAACCCCTCATGATCATTATTACTGTTATTCTTATGGTTATTAGTCTGTTTGACGGGTCACATAAATCGAATGGGTTTAATCCAAACCTTAATAACTCAAAACAATCAGACCTATAAATAATGTCAAATTGGGCCTCATGTGTTCTATCGGAGAACAGTTAGGGAATAAAAAGCCCTCTGTGCCAGTAAATAACCAGAATATTCTGGGGTTGGTCAAATTTATTGTACAGTTAAAGGAGTCCCCACCTGCAAAAAGTTTGAGAACCTCTGCTTTATACACGTGAATGTAAGAGAAAGTCATTTAATATTCAAACAGCGACCCAGATTTGACACCAGTGACTTCCTGAGTGTACCATTTGTATTCGTGTTCTGGATCAAAGCAAGTTTTTCCCCACACTGTTATGTACATCTGAGACATAATCTTTTGTTTACTCTAATGAAGTGTGTAGAGTGGCACTTCACATTACAATCACTGGAGAGAGACATGCAAATTGCATTGTGTCACTAATTGGTAAGGCATGGCGTTTGTTAACGAGATTCAGTTAATTAATGCGGGATAGTGGAACTCAGTTGCTTGCATATTTTCTGCATAAATTACTGTTAATTGGCATGTGCATTGACCAGACCCTTAACACGATGTGTAACCGGGATCCTTTGAGACACATTAGAATGATTTAGGCAAGGATATGCAATTGTTTCAGTAGTGAGTGCTGTTTATATATCATACAAAAAATATAAAAAGGAAACCCCAAGTTGTCATGGATTTCTTCGACAGTGAATATGTGGTGTCTGATTATGGGAAAGTGCAAAAAGGAATAAAATTAATACAATGTACTAGGTGCTATTTTAGCTGTTTTACAAGTCTGGATCACAGTTCAATTAAACGTCAAATATTATTCGATGTGTCACTGGGTCTGTAGGCTGCTAAAGTATGCTACCTTAAAACTGTATAATCAGTTTCTTCATCACTACCAAATTACTGCGTACACTCACACTGAATAACACTGAATATTAATCAATATAAAACTACATCACATACTGAAGTACTACAGAGATGATAAATATTCTGTGATCACGTCTCAACCAAGAGGTTGTGGCAGATCGGCAGTGGAAATTTGTGCCATTATGCATGAGTTAATTAAAGCAGTGTGTGTGTCTGTGTGTGTGTCCTTGGCTGGGCTCATTATGCGATGACTGACAGGAAGAGCATGTACCTGTAATATCGTGCTGTTTGAAAGCGTCACTGTAGACTTGGTGCTGGTTTGGGCAGTGCTTCTTCAGCCACTTACACACATCCTGCTGAGTCCACAAAGCCACCGGTTTGGACAGTTTCACTGTCCCTGACTGGACAACAGAGAAGACAAAAGTTTGATTTCATTAGATACACCCTCTGTTCACACACAGGACTCTATTTTGGTGATCATACAGCAAAAGCATAAGATTGTGGAGTTGGTGTGTGTGTGTGTGGGTGCAGATGGTAACCTGGCTCAGATGGACATAATTGTAAAAAGGGGAGGGATTAGAATAAAATCATGGTTGGGTGTGCTACTGTGATATTTAATACATAAAGATTTAATAATATTCTGTATAAAAACTGAATATTTTTTATTACAGTTACATTTTTGTAATATTAAATTACATTTTTTTTAGATTTTGCACTGATATTGTAGTGTTAGAAATAACCAGCTGGATGAAAACTAAGATAGAATAATAGAGGCCACAGTATCTCTAATCGTTTCAGAGGCTAATGCAGTGGAACATTACTCTTCTATGTCTAATGCACGTCTTTTTCTCAAGTCAAAATCACTGAGCGCCAACAGCATCGATAATAATCTATGCCGGAATGTATCATTCGCATTGAGTCACTCAGAGTAAAATTGTCGTCTTAATGGTCAGAAAATTCTTAGTGATCAGGAAATGTGTTACTCTGTACTGTGGATACAGAGTGACTAATCTTAAAATTTTAGCAAGTTCACAAAATTATAGCTCGCATAAATTATTCAAAATGATTAAGTTGTTAAAACCTTCTCAATATAGTGTGTATTTCAGGGCAGGATGACCCACACACTCAATGCCCACACTGTTCGAAACCTGAAGATCTGCGACAGGCATTATGGCATTACGAACAACACATATGGCCACACATAAGGTAAGCTCCTCTACTGTGTTGCAGCGGCAGGAACAAAAGTACTCAGAAGACTCCACTAAGCAGTCCCTGTCACAGTGAAGGACAGACCCTGAAGAACCTAGTACCTGAAGAGCCTAGTACAGGGGCCTCACTTTCAGAGACAGACCCTGATGTTCTATAATTGTCTCATTCTCTTTTGAGAAATGAGACAATTCTCTTTTGATGCTTACTTCGGCAGGGAATGTTGGTAGCTTGTCACAGAGGCAGACTGAAGAGCAGAAAGGAAAGCAGGAGCACAGAACAGCAGCAGCACTGAATCCGCCACAGACTGATGCACTGAACACTTGCCTAACCCATCTGTAGTACAGGCTAGGCACGAGTCTGTTCCCTTCATTAGTGGTACAGGCTGAGGAAGCCTTATATAAGAGCTGACATGCTGATTTATAAACCATAATATACACTGGTGAGTGGAAGCTGGCCCAGTTCCTACTGCCCCTTAAGGAAATAAAAGATGCAATATGCACAGACATCTTATAGACTGTACAAATTCAAGTTAAAGGCAGTCATAGCAACAGCGTGGGGCATATCTGTGACTGCTAAAGCAGAAGACGAGACAAGATTGGTTGATTCAAATGCCATTGTGTGAGCCTTGTAAAAACATGCTGCACCAGCTGCCATTGGTGCCTGGACAGGTCTTTGGCACACAGGCCGAGGAGCTATTAAATGATTGCCTCGTTCTATCTGAGACAAGAGCAAAACACACTGAACAACAGATTGCCTTTAGATGCTTGACTGTGCCAGCACATTATTCCTGCAGAGTTGCGTTTCAAAGACCATAAATGGGGAAAGAAGGAGCTATGTGAGATGCAGCGGGAAGCGCACTGGTGCTAACACAGCTGCCCAGAACACATGGCTGTTTTGTGCCACAACAGTGTGATCAAGCTTCTAAAGCATGAAATACCAAAACTGCCAGAGGATCCCTGCAGCGATTCTGAAATCACGTGGCAACTAAAGCACTGGCGTCTCATGCAAAACAGTGATCCCACAGTAGGATCTGGATTTAATGCTAAGTAGTTTGTGCAACTTGCCATATAAACCAGTGGAAGATGAATTCGCTACAGCGCTTACCACCAATTTCGAGCTTGAAATAGTATAGATATTTCTGCCCAGTTTAAGCATTTATTTAGAGAAAGAAGCAAAATTATCTGCCAATAGTAATGAAGCTTGAAATGTCAAAAGTTTAAAATGTTTAGAAACAAGTTTAGTGACCTTATGTTTTGTTTATTTTAATCATATAATAGGAAATACTAGATAAATCTGACTATATTCAAGATAATTTCATCTGCTAAGATGTTATTTTCTTGCAGTGAAGATGAGCCCGCTTCTATTAAATGATGTTCATACACACTATGGCTACCTGCTGGGCAGCACTAAGAGGAGTATCACACAGAGCTCATGGTCTATCTTCACCAGAATTTACAGACTGAATGCTGCTTGATCACAACCCATGTGCTCTGGCATGAGTCTGAGTCATCGTCATCCTCAACAGAAAGCAGTAAGAGTACTTGAGTGATTCTCAGACTCTATAAATTATGCTGTTTCTACTATTCATGAGTGCTGTTTGGCAAGGTGTGCAATCTGGACTTGTTCCGACTTTGCTACAACTTGCTTGGCAATGCAGTGGGCGCTGTTAAACAAGCGCAGTATGATCAAGAGAATAAAATATTTAGGTCTCTTGACATATGGTACTGCATAGTACTACACTGCAAAAAATGACATATTCAAGATATTTTCACTTCCTAATATCATATTTATCTAGTATTTCCTATTATAAGCTTACCATAAACCAAATATAAGATTTTTTTTTTTTTTTTTTTGGTAATTTAAGCTTGAAATGGTCTTGTTCTTTTGGTAAATAAAAATGTGTCAAAATAGCTTTAATAACCTTATAGTTGGTTTGTTGTACTTTGTCTTATAATAGGAAATACTAGATTAATGTGACTATATTCAAGATATTTTCACTTGGTAAGATGTCAGTTTTTGCTGTGTATAGAGTACTATGACCAAATTCAACAGAACACACCTATGAGCGCATTTTCCTAACGTGCGTTATGGTGTTGTGCTTTGCACTGATTTGGAAAGGGAAAGAGAGAAATATGCTTTAAAGAAGGGCTGCAGTGTGTACCCATGTAGCTCCAAAAAAAGAATCTCACTGTACCAGGATTTCCTTCCTTTTAAAATAATAGCTTGAGAGAGCTGTGGGGAAGGGACAAGACATGGACACAGAGTGGAAATAGCTCTTGCTCAGAAACATACACAAATAATTATACTTAGTCACTCACACATATTAGCCGAGACGGATATGGGGACAATTACTACACACACACACACACACACACACACACACACACACACACACACACACACAGGGTCCTTGGCATAATTGCACGATGCAGGTATTTCCATGTTCCTATAGCAACAAAGCCAAATCAGCTTCAAATCTTTGAATAAATCAGCACCATCTGTGAGGTTTAGAGAGCACTGTCAATACACCAAGATTTCAGAGATATCAAGAGAACATTAAAAACGATGTGGCTCACATCACATCACATTTATTAGTAAACTACGATAAGAATATACTTTTTTCTGGACTAGAACTGGATATCTGATTTTTTTTTTCTTTCCAAAAAAAAAAAAAAACAACAAAAAAAAGTGAAAAACATTGCAAAAATGGCAAACAGTCTTATGACCTGGCTATATTCTTTAATATCTAGGTGAATCCTTTTTCTCTGGTGCAACCACTTGTTAAAATATTGATTCCTTTTTAGCATGTCAGTGATTTACTTTCAGAAAGCAGAGAGAGGTGCTCATCTGAAGGAAACCCACACTGGATCACGGCCAAAAACCCATCCCTTAGAATGATGATCATTTAAATGAAAGTAGAGCGCCATCGTGTGGTGCATTAGAGCAGTTCACCTTTAAGCTAGTATCTTTCTCATATCCAACCTTCACTGTCTCCATGTACATTTCTTCAGTAATACATTCTAATTATAAAATGGGTAGGTTTATGTATAAAAAGAGCACAATGACATAACAATAGTAATGCACAAACACACTCTATCATAGCAGTCTGTAATTATGACCTGATGGATTAAAGCCTTTTAATGCATTGTAACGCATTGTTATATCCAGAGGTTAATGCATTGATATATAAAGAGGTTTGTATCAGCATTGATTTGCAATGAGAGGTATGGTATTGACAGATGCTGCTTCTTCTTCTTCTTCTTTTTTTTTTTAAATGTTCATGTGATTTCTGAAGGTCATATACAGTTAGGTTCACCGGGGTAAATTTCAACTTGAAGTATATGAATAAAAGTATCAAACATGCTGTTGTATGTTCTACTTAGTTACAGGATGGCCATGTGTGTTTAACTTAGATACAGGGTGGCAATACAGAATGTCCATCCCCAGGAAAACGTTCAAATGATTAGAGGTTAATATTTCTGTCCTTCATTAAATTTAAATAAAAATAAAAAAGTAAAATGAACACAAAATGAAAGAAGATTAAATTTATTCTTATTGTATCACTGAAACCTTTGCATTTGATATTGTCAAGGTTGACTGTTTTGTATGTTAATATCTTCTCCTACAGTGGACATACTAAAACAATAACAAACTAAATTATAAAATGTTTTTTACTCTAAATAGATAGAAATTGAAAGACACTTTTTTTTAACCTTGTTTCTCAGGAGGTAAAGACAGGTGGCAAATTACCATAATAAATAAAATAAAATGTCTTAGTAAGGTGTGCCACTACGAGCCACCAGAACGCTAGATTCTACAAGTCTCTGGAACTGTACTGGAGGGCTGAATACTGTCCTTCCTAAAGATATTCTCTTGGTCTAAAATCTCCTATAGGAAAGGATTCATTGGGTTGAGGTCTGGTTACTGTGAAGGCCATAACATATGAGTTACATCATTTCTATACTTATCAAACCATTCAGTAAACCCTCATACTCTGTGGATAGGGGCGGAGACATCCTGGAAGAGACCACTCCCGTCAGGATAGAAATGTTTCATCATAGTATAAAGGTGATCAGTCAGAAGAACTTTGTATTGATTTGCAGTGAACAATGACTCTAAGGGGCAAAGTGGACCCAAACCATGCTAGCACAATGCCTCTCACAGCAAAACAGCTTTACTGTCTCAGTAACTGTGTTTTCCCCTTTAATTTGTCACCCATCTGTACATTTAGTACATGTAGGGGTGGATGGAGATGTTGTGTGCTCTTGAGGTATACTGTGGGGGTGGGGGAACAAAATGCACTGTGCAAAATGTGAACCACACCGAACAACCACAGCAAATTCTAGTTATAACAGGGTTAAAAAGTCAGAGTTCGCTATCCGGACTATTTGTGGAAAATCTAATTTACAGTTGTTATAGCTCTCAAACAAGATTAGTCATCAACTAACTTACCCTGAGCGCAGAAACTGAACTCCTTCTACCTGCTCACTCAGCCTATTTGTGCCCGAGTGACTGAGTAAAACGGCATCTAACATTTTACATACACTGTTTTAAGAGCAGTAGCAGAGTGGCTGCTCTACGATTCATCTATGATTAGCACTGGTAGGCAAGAAGTATTTTTATCCACAATATTTACACACAGGCACATTGGAAAACCAAGACTACAGTTTCTGATTTTTTTGTCGCAATGTTATAAAGGAAAATATGACAAATTTTTATAATCTGATCTTGCCAAGCTTGACCAGTATAACTCACAGCCACAAAGGGTTAATAATCCACTAGAAGGACAATAAACCATTTTATTAAAACAGATACATCCACAACCATATGTTTCAACAGACAACAATTAAAGGGATCGTTCCTGGAAGCGCTGCACTGTTTACAGCAGAGGAAGTTTCTCAAGGTTCTGGCAATCTGCTAGGAGCATAAAAGTATTATACTTTTAATTAAAAAAAGAAGCAAATGGTGCCTAAAGAGGATATCCAGATACATTTCATTATCCAGCTACATGCGTTTAAAGGCTAAAACACAAAACGTTGATTTGTCAGTTTTATATAATTTATTTCTGAATAATATGTATCTAATTAGTAATCATCTGTCAACAGCAGATTCTTTTTTTATTTTTTTATTTATTTTTTTTTTAGGAGCCCTTAGTTGTCATATATACATTACAGCACAGTGAAATTCTTTTCTTGGCAGCTTCTTTTAGCTTAGTAGTGCTGGGGCTTGAACCCCCACAACCTTCTGATCAGCAACCCACAGTCTTAACTGTTGAGCCATCACCAGGAAGCCTGGAAATCAAATTCCAAACCTGGAATGCTGCAGGTATTACTGCCTTGTCATGATGCGGGAAGGCCCATAATGCTCCTGTGCATGTGTGCTGCTCAGGCCCTGTCTCTCACTTTAGTTTGCAAAAAATATAGAATCTTCAGTTACATGTGCAGCTACTTCCTGTACAGAAATGCACACGGCAGTAAAGTTGTTCAAGCACTATTTTTGTCTTTTTCCTAAAAAACACAAAGGCTTGTAAGTAGATGATTTATCATAGTGTCAAGTCATCACTGTATATGGCCATGGGTAATTTATTTTAAAGCATACCTAAGAGACTACTAAGTCCACAAAAAGCTCCTTCAGCATTAGATGAGGAGGAGGAAGTGATAGTATCCATTAGTTCTCAACACCAAAATAAAGCACTGCTGCACAGAAGTTCAGCTCAGCAATGCATCACTAATGATTATTCTGCACTGTGCTGCATTATCTTATGCTTTTGCTGCAGTGATATGGATATAATATGATTTTTATATGATATTGACCTAAGCCTTAAGTAGATCCTAAAGGTTTTAAGATTAAGGCTAGTTTTAGATTAAACTTTAACAAAATTAAGGACTAAAATTGTCCACCATTTATAGTTTGGGGATATATTGTGTCTTCATTAAGCTTTCAACAGCACTAGTAGAGGATAGTGGATGGTTGTGGGTTTTCTGTCTCTGTTGTTTACCTTGGAGATCTCAGATTCAGAGACGGAGCGTTGGGGTGGAGCACAGCGCTGGAAATCAGGACTGTCCTGCTGAAAGCCCGAGCTGTCATCATTCAGTCCAGGGCCCTGATATACAGACTCCTCTTCCACGTGTGAGCTCGCATCCGCCATACACACCTGGTGATCGATCCCATTCTGACTCAGGTTGCAATGGACAGCTGGAGAGACCAGGACAACATTAGCGACTATTCACTTTAAAACCATTTCATTATAAACATTTGGTAGCATGGCATAAGGTGGCACTCTGATGTCTGTCCTGAATGAGTCTTACTATCAAAACTGTGGACAGGGTTAGATTCTATTTCTTCTTAAGTTTAGTACATGAACCAATTAATACTAAATTTAGTTTCTCAGAATCATTGTGGGAAGCTCTAAAGAATTCATCTCCATGGAGGTTTTTTTTTTTTTTTTTTTTTTTTTAATTTTCCCACAAATCTGTGTCATTGAAAATTAAAACATCTAGGTCAGTAATGTTATCTATAGAAAAGCTCAATATCACCTTGCTGCTGTTTTACTATTTACAAGCACTAGGTGGCACCACAGCACGCTTCCACACTCTACATTCCAGCCCAAGTAAATGTCAAGGTTATCAATATCAACTACACATGAAAAAAAACAGAAATCAAAACCAGATTAAAAAACAAAAAACTGATGTTCATCAGCAGAATTGATCAGCTATCATGAACACTTATGTTCCTGGCTGTCTTTGTTCCCTTGCTGCTTTTCCATGATTTGGATACAACCCTTTCTTTTTTTTTCCCTTTCCTGTCCCCTTTTTTTTTTTTTTTACTTTTCAACTCCTCAAAAGTCTTAATATATTTAAATTTATTAACAAGGCAATAAGGCATTATTTTTTTTAGCCTCATAGCCTCTCATCAAAATAACAATCATTGAACAAATGAAATATAACATTAATAGATCAGTCTATTACTGGTAAATGGTAAATAAGCACAATAACATTTCCATAATCCTTTACATTAGATTCACCAGCCAGCAGTATTACTGTTTCTACATTATACAGTCTGCTCTTGAAATATTGGTGTCATTACTCATGATGAGTAAAAAAGGTGAGAAGCATAATCTTACACTAAAAGTATATGAGACATTAAAGAATAAGTTTCTTCTATGACATAAAAGACATTAAACATTTAAAAAAAAAAAAAAAAAACAAAACCACACATTACAACTGATGGTAGTCCAAGAAATTCTTAGTAGTTGAAGTTCACTAGACTGTGTATTGACTCTTAATCGATTATCCATGACTTCCCGTTTTACTGGGATATAAATATGAGGTGACACATAGGCCATATTCCCTTAGTTATTCATTAACATGTGGAAGACTAGAGAATACACGAATGAACTGAGACGAAAGAGTGTTGATCTTCGTAAACCAGGCAATCGCTATAAAAATAGCTACACGTTTGAAATACCATAACATGCTAAGGCAATAATTAAGAGATTTAACACAATGAACCTGCCTGGAAAGTGAGGAGGATGGTTAGAGAGGCAACATTTCTGCAGTATTTTGGGGACTGCAAATGTGCAATTAGACACCACCTCTATTTCATAAACTACAGTAAGTGGAAGACAAGCAAGAAGAAAGCCTTGTTTTTCACCTAAGCAGAATCACAAGCACCCAGAGTTCACTGGATGCTACTGGCAGGGCCGTATCCAGAATAAAAGGTTTAGTGAGGTGGACACTACAGAAATGTGACCAGTGTGTATTACACCAATTGCTAATTTCTAATCTTTGTTATGTTACACTTCCTTAAACTGCTCTGATTCAAGACCGGTTAAAGTTAATGAGTTAAATATTATAGTTCTTATAGTTCTCTCTCTATCTCTCTCTCTCACTCACCCTTCCTTTCTCTCTTGCTTCTGTAACAGGGTAAAAAATGACCTTTTTTTGAAATATCTGAATTCCCCCAAAAGTATGTTGTTTTAGTTATGTATCATATTTAGATGTTATTAATGTTAGAGATAATTGTTACAATTATCACACTAATAATTACACTATTTACACTGGAAAATATAACTAATATTGTACACTGTGTTACTGTATGTTACTAATACATTGTGCCATTTAGTTATTTTTAACTGTTTTAAATCCCTTTTTTGTTCTACATGCGCCCTTTTTTCACCTCACACTTTCTGTACATCAAGTTCTGTCTGCTTAACTGGAGAATTTGTGTGCAGTTGTCAAGCTCATCTCTCAAACAGAAAAAGATGCTTTGTGTGTATGTGCAGAATAAAAGCAGAGCAGGTGAGAGAAGAAAACCTCCCGCTGCTCAACTTGTATCACAGACACATTGTTAGCCCTGCTGCAAAGATACAGTAACAGTCACACGTCTCCTCAGTGCTTACAGAAAGAGCATAAATTAAAAATGCCATGTAGCCTGAAGCTACCGTAACACGGGGTACATCAGCTAACATTACTGTGATCAGCTAACATTGCTGCATTTTATCAAGCTGATTTGGCTAGCAATGCTACAGTTCATCTCATAAACACACACATTTGTATCATATGTTTTCGCATAAACACAAACATTTAGATCATAGCTAAGTCAGATGTGCGCATCTTTTCAACAAGAAGTTAAAGTCTGAAAGAACAGTGTCTTGTGAGCGCTAAACAAAGTGGATGATTGAGGCTATGGGCAAACCTAAAGTGTCCTCTTCAGCTGCTCTGAGGTCAGTTGAGAAACAATCATCATTGCTGAATGGGTCTTGGAATGCGTGTTTTCTGCACAGTAAACTACATTCTGCCATCATATTGTCAGGACGCTGATATGTTTCCACACTGAATTTTACAACTAAAAGCTACGAATAACCCCAAAACCTTCCGAAACTACGGATGTCCAGACCTCAGTGTCCTAATAGCAAATTACAGCCATGGCTACTGGAACTCTGACTGGTCAGTTGAGACAAAACTATAGCTTTCTGAGCAACAAACACTCGAGGTGGGTTTGCAGTAAAAAGAAGGACGGTTACACAGAAAAGAACCTAATTCCCACTGTTAAGTATGGTTGAGGAACTGTGATGTTGTGCAGCTGTTTTTACCTCCAAAAATACTGGAAACCTGGTTAGGATACAAGTCATCATGGACTTCATGAATCTGGCTGCCTCTGCTACTACAACTAGGTCATGCTTGGATCTTCCAGCAGGACAATGATCTAAATTACAGTATAGTATGTCCAAATCCAGACAGAACATCTCAATAATGACAGTTCTGCTCTGAAAAACTTTAGGGTGAACTGAAGAGGAGAATCCACAAGAAAGGACCCTGGATGTTTTCAGATTCCTTTCCCTGTATTCTCATACTCTCAATATTATAGCACAAGTCTCACTGTAGGAAATGCAGGGGTGCCAATATTAACAACATAAGGGGCTTTGTTAAAAAAAAAAATTGAGTATTTTTTTTATTTTCTTAGATAAATTTACTTCAATTAGATGTCATATTTCTCTTATATTTTCAATTAATTAACCAATTAATTAATTAACCACCAAGGATTTTGGAGCCTAACGTTTTGGTTCTGGGGCTAAGTGTATATACATTTATACATCCTAATAGGATTCACTGTAGTACGTCAACTACCAGGAATCAGAGCAACCACTATGAACAAATACAGCTTCAATTATTTTTGAAGCTCCAGCATGTAAACGGATTAATTAAACGGCGTGAGCATTAATCTCACGTCTGCGAGTGCCAAGTAATACACAGTCAGAACTTCAGGCTGTGTCCTAAACCACATCATGCCCATTAAAGCCTGTTGTACACTGTGTGTTTCAGCCAAATTCTATAACAGACTGTGCAATATAATATGTTCTCCATGTCAGATTATAAGAAGAAGATCCTCTAACAACAGAAAGAAAATTAATATGCTCTGTTTACATCATCAATCAGCACGATCCGGGCACGTGCAGAAAACAAGGTTGCGGAAACAGAAACAAGCCCGCTTCTATAATAGCAGCATGTTATCTGTGGAGAAAACAGATTTTAAAAGGGGAAGACTCTGGAGCCATTAGTGACAGATGTTTGAGATACTAAGGATATTCTTTCTGTCTATTAACATATGTGGTAGCTTTGCAACAAACTGCACCAGGGACCGGGGCAGGTTGGTAAAGTTATATTAATTTATCTGATTAATTTGTAATTCTATTTGTTTGTAGCTGTTCCATGACTTTCTCATAATCCTGTGCAGTCCTCCTACTGGTGACTTTTAGCATCGTGGTGTTTTAGTAAAAAAACATTTCTGACAATGCCTTTGTCATCAAATACCTTTGGTCACAATGGCACTAAATTGGCCATCGGTGAGCATGTCACATTACGTGTTCTAAAGACCAAAGAATTCTTGTGCATCGTGTGATTTTTTTTGTGCACAACAACAAAATCGGGCTGAAAATCTTACAATCTTACAACTGTATCATTAACTGTTATGAACAAATACAAACACATTATATCATGTCTAGCCTTGCACCAGTGTAAGTAATTTTGTTCCTTGGAAATGGGCTTCATTGAGTTTTGTTTTTATGTTTTTTTTTAAAAACTGGGCTTTTTCTGAGTTTTCTCATCCTCTGCCATGGTATGTTCTTTATGGTACACAAAAAGAGTACAGGAATCTGTGTATCATTTCCACATTCTGCGGTCTGGAAGCACTTTAATGAATTGCAATTGAGAAAAGTTATAATAAGACCTTTATTTCCATAGAACTGTCATAGACGTCAAGGATTAAGGGGGAAAAAAAAACACCCTCATGACTGAAACTTTAATTGCAAGTCCCATTTAAACAGTCTCAATATAAAATACAGTTTTTATTGTATTATTCTTCTTTTCAGGCAGACTTCTAAAAAAAAATCATTTGCTTTCAAACATTTTTTGCCAAGTTCCAAAGTCTAGGAGATAAGAAAACATGTGAGGATCTAAAAATAGATTTGATTTAATACAAAATATGAAAACCAGATCTGAAGTGGCAAGATAGATATGTTTTCTGTTCTCTCAAAAAAATGTACTTATAGAGCATCAAGCAAAAGTTAGAAACATTTGAACATTAGATGAGCCTGCGTGTACATCTCTTCTTGCTTTGCCACTCCCTTTGTTGAGCATTAGCGAATCTTCCGCTACGAATAAAGAATCAATAAAGACTTTCAGTTGAAATAATTTTTGTTTAGACTTACGGTGTCCACAACGCCCCTTAATAAATATTTAGAGTTACATTTACCTATTTGGCAGACACTTATACTTATATAACGACCAAGTAATCAGGACTAAACATTACTTAAAATGTTGCATTTTGTACCCATAAATCACAATCTAAGTTTGTTTAATTTTTTTTATTTACCTACAAAATACAAAAACTTAAGATTTCAATTGTTATGAACTCGAAATCATGATTCATTAAAATAGCTCACTCTGTTTTTTTTTTTTTTTTCTGTTATTGTCCATGCAAAGAGTTCTGGCAACAAGAGAACTAATGCACTGAATGGTAGATAATTGCAAAAGGCGGTCCTCTTCGTCTCATCTGTTGCTGGTACCAGTGTAGTTAATTTCAAGAGTTCATGCTGCTAAAAAGTATTAATTTCCGCTATCTATGGAGACTTTTGGGACACCTTGTATTGATGCACAACTGAAATGACTGGTGGACTAGTGGCTAGCATGTGGCACTCTTACCACCACGACCCGGGTTCAAGTCACGCTCAGTGAGCTGTACAGTATGCTATACGAACTCAGTTATTTAAGTACATTATATGAACATCAGTTAAGTGAGCTTAACAATTTAAGTACAGTTTACATGAGCTCCAAGTTAAGTGAACTTAAGCTTTGGGAGATGACATTACTCAGTTAAACTGAGGGAACGAGCTTACTCGATCAGTTGAGTGCAGCAAACTTGTTAGGGTTTTCAGTGTGTAACCATCCAAATCCATAAAGTGTTACCCTTCATGGTGTCTGAAGATGTTGGTCTTTTGGACTTAGTAGAAGGAATTGAGACACAAGGCTGTCTGAAGTAGAAAGGAAAGATCTCTCAGCAGCCAGAACACTGAAGCACTGAGATCTTGCCTTATGAGCCTGTTTAGACATCAGAGAAGGACCAAGACATTCAACCTGAAGTTAATGACCTAAGCCAGCATGCATGTGTGTAGTCCTGAACCAAGGTACAGCGATAGTGTGGTGCAGAGCCATTTGAGGCCCGGAATATGAGGATAGGAGTTGTGAATTTGATTCTTGCTGCCACAGGGAGCCAGCAGACTGACCTCTGTAAGGGAGTCTCATGAGAGGAGGTTATAAATCAGGAAAGCATCAGCATTCTGAATGATCTGTAGAGGAGACACAGTATACCAACGAAGACGAGAAATGGCCACGTCCGGGAAACTTTCTGCAAATATACTCCTATTTCAAAAATATCCTCTATAAAATCAATAAGATTCAAATTCCTTTCAGTAACAGAGAACTTTAATCTGTCTGAGGTGAAAGCTAAAACCCCTGGCTTTAAACACTGAGTACAAATATTGCAGTTTTATAAATTCCAAGGCTATGAAATAAAAAGCACTCATAACTAACACTGTGGTATTTGTTTTAGTTTCTCTTCACATGCTTATGTGCTTCTGTCATGTTACAGTGCATTGCAAACGTGTTAAACAAACAGCCTTTTGATATTTCAGTGTATACTAGAAAAACCTTCTATCAAAGATGCATGTCAATTATTTTAGCTGGTAGCAACTAACATTTAGGTTCACCGATTTATAGAAAAGTACTAGAGGGATGAACACCAATTATTGAAAGGTATTCCATCAGTTGGAGTTTTGACGATTGTGGAGACTCTCTCGTAGGTGTTTAATTTGACAAATCTGGTGACTGAATGTCAAAGCATATTTATGTGGGCGGGGTCATCCTGGAAGAGACCGCTCCCATCAGGACAGAAACGTTTCATCACAGAATGAAGGTGATCAGTCAGAATAACTTTCTTTTGATTTGGAGTGATGCTTCCCATTAAGGAGACAAATAGACTCAGCAAAACGCCCACTGCATACCAGCCATTGTTTTTCCGCTTTCATTTATCACCTGTCTGTGTGTGTTGTCAGTCAAGCAGAACATATCAGCAAACACAGGATACTTCTCCTTCCTGTTATGGTTGTTGATATAAAACACTGTTAATTACACTGTTAACGGCAACTGCTTGACAATCAATCATCAGCCAAAATGTTACAAGCCTACTTTTATCTTTCAAGATCCCCCCTTTGAGTCACCATTTCCATGGTGCTGAACATGATGTGCTCGTGTTTTAGTCTCTGTTCAAGTCCTGTCTCCACCCCTGTCCTGTTATTGGTTTGTTACTTTACTTTGTTCACCTTTTTCTTGATTAGATCATGCATTATTGTCATTAAGCCGAAGCCTTTTTTTACCGTATATCAAAGTGTTTCCTATTTCAGAGATTTCCTGGTTTTGACCCTAGTTCCTCTACCATGTTTCTGGATTATCTTTATTTAACTTTGCCTTTGTTTTGACCCCTGCTATGGTTATGATTTGTGTGTTTTCCGTAATAAAGCTCAAACTATGTTTAGACACCTGTGTCCTGTCTCTCACCATGTTACACTAATGTACTACTGCACAAATGTAGCTTCTACCTCCATGGTGGTTTAATGGCTAGCACATTTGCTTTGCACCTCCAGGGCTGTGGACTCGATTCTCGTCTCCAGTCTGTGTGCGCAGAGTTTGCATGTTCTCCCTGTGCTTCGGGGGTTTCCTCCCCCAGTTCAAAGACATGCGTTGTGGGCTGACTGGCATCTCTAAATTGTCTGCAGTGAGTGAATGCGTTTGTGCCCTGCAATGGGTCGGCACCATCCAGGGTGTCCCCCACCTTGTGCCCCGAGTCCCCTGGGATAGGCTCCCCGCGACCCTGTATAGGATAAGCAGGAAATGGATGGATAGATCTGCTGACTGACAAAAGCCTTTTTTTTTTTTAACTAATAATCTGCCACTGATTAATTATCAAAAAAATATAGATATAAATGATACACGATAATAAATCAAATAATAAATGATAATATTGTCCAAATCTACTTTAAAGTGATACTGCCTGGGCATGACAGTTTCCTGCACAGAGCTTTATCATTTTTAAATCAATCTTATTAAAAGCCCGTCATCATAGAGCTTTAACTGCCTAATAAGCTTAGACACAAGGTCAAACATCGAACTCCTTATGCCACTCAAACCCGTCAGCTGAAGTGGCTAATCCATACACAGCACATTACAGGATTATTCTCCAGCCATGTCCCTGACACACTCCAAATATCATCGCTAAAAAAAACGAACACTGAAACTGCTGGTTGTGCCACTTTGAGGAAATCAGAACCATGCAGCTAAGCTTGTTTTGCTAGGGATTACAAGAATCCCGATCTGGAATTAAAAACCCAAAGTAAATACCAGAGCAAAGCACTTCCTCGACAGACAGACAGCTAGAAAGAAAGAAAGGGGAGAATTGAGGCATCTCATAAGCCCTGGTCTAACAACCTATAATTAGCCATGTGCAAACACATTTCATTGGTTACTACTTGTCTGACTGACTGCACTGCTCGCAGAAAAACTGGAATGAGATATCGCTTTCAAAAACACAATCACTGTCCAAAACGTTAATGATACTGTGCCTTATGAAGCCAGCCACCAATTTCATTAGCAGTTGAAAGCATTATGTAAACTTGCCAATGAATGAAAGCCAAAAACGACCTGAATAATGTTAAGTTCATTAGGTCAAATCACTCATTAAGGGTTTGTTCTGCTACTATAAATTCTTAGTCTAAGAGCCATTTACATGTCCAATTCACCTTCCTTCTCTAGTGAATCATCCCGTGAGATTT
The DNA here is from genome assembly GCA_022985145.1 of Pangasius djambal. Lineage (NCBI taxonomy): Eukaryota > Metazoa > Chordata > Actinopteri > Siluriformes > Pangasiidae > Pangasius > Pangasius djambal. The sequence continues at coordinate 13,607,659 of CM040997.1, forward strand.
TCACTTAATCAAGACTACTGCAGTTATTAAAACTTATGTTATGCCACGTATTGAGACACAATTTTCTTAGATCTAACATTCAGCATAACATTCAGAGCCATTATAATTCAGCACAATCGTAATCTCAAAATCACATTACGTGCCCAGATGACCACAGGACCATCGTCACCTTTGTCTTGCTAATTCCTGGACTGGATTAGATTTTTGTGAAGCCACTTTGTGACAGTGTCTGTTTATAAAAAGGACAATATACAGTAAATGAATGAGGTTTTCATATAATGGGAGTGAACTGAATTAAATTAACACTTCTATGGATAACTGTTTGCCCCTGCTATATCTGCTCTGTATTGGTGACAACACCCACATCTGCAGTGAGACAGCCTTTTAAAACAAAGGCAACTTAGCATGCACAGCACAAAGCGCTTATCTCTCTCAGACCCTGCCACCTCCTTCCCTTTCTTTTCTTCTGTCTTGCTTTCTCACCACTTCTGTCTGTCCATGAAGCAGAGAAGCTCACCATCCACCTAATGTTCACCCGCTCTACAGCTGAAATAAATTATGCATCTGGCTGTGCTATACTGGGAGTGATGAGGGGGGAAAGAGAGAGCCCGGGTGAAACAGAAAGAAAGAAGAGGGCGAAAGAGAAAGGAGGGAAACAAGAAAAGGAGGCACATCACAATCACATATCAGCATGTGATTTTCAGAGGGGAAAAAGAGCATCTTCTTTCTGCGGTTAGAGTGCATCTTGGGTAGTGATCAGGGGTGATGCTGGGAATGATTCATTTTACATCATCTTCTAAAGATAGCTCCGAATATTCTTTGCCCTCGCTTGTCTGACATGCGCAGTGAGACGAGAGGCGCATCAGTGAGCTCCCCAGCCCTCCTCCCACTGCCTCATTCACTGGTCAAATAAGAAGGAGAAGACGAGAAAGAACACCAGTTAATGAACACCATATTGATCCTGCTATTCAGCAGTAGCAGGACACATAGTGCGAACAGAATTAGCCTCTCTAACACAATCAGTGAAACAGATAGGCTGCGTAGTGGTTGCTTTGTATCTGTGGGGCCAGTGTATTCGAGTAGGCAGAGCTTGTGAGGAGTACATAATCAGAAGTGAAGCTGGGTACGATGTGGAACAGGCCAGTCAATGTCAGTTTGTGACCTCCAGCATTCAGACAAAGGCTTCACTATCTGGAGAATCACCTAAGAAGAGCAGGAGACTTGATGAAGTGTAATAAGCACAGGACTACAGTGAGGTAGTTACCTTCAGGCAACTTTGCTGTTGCATCCTACAGGATCCCAATCCTGATGCACATGGCTAGTCTGAACCAGATGCCCTGTGAACCTCTCTGGCAAGGTTTCATATCTGTATCTGTTTCGAACACATTATCTGTCCATTCAGAATAATGTATTTGTATTCTGTCACATCCCTAATATGGACCATTTAGCGATTGGAAGTAACTCAGTTCTCCATATTCATAGTGTGAATGAAACTGACTCAATGAACAACCTTGTTAATTTGGATTGCTGACATTTTTCCATTCTCGCCAAAGTCTACTCCATTTGGCTATTCAAATTTAAGCCAGGAGCCAAGTTTCTCTTTCCCTCCAATTTTTCATCCATACAATTCTCCAAATAGACACTAACATGAGCTGCAACCGTGCCATCTCCTGATTTCAAGTAGTAATCAGTCTCCCATTTGCCACATGAGAAAATGTAAACAGTTTCTTCTGCCATGTGTACCGTTCAGTTCAATGGAGCTTTTTAAGCCCCAGAGAACAGCTTTCCTGTCAGCAGGGGTTCCCTGTTACACGCCTACTAAAGTTCTAATTGAGCTCTTTGAAGACTAGAAAGGAGATAGAGAGAAAGAGGGAACTAATGATGCCAAAGCTGAGCCAAAAGCACGCTCTCTCTTTTCTTCTCTCCCGCCAGAGACCAGGATGAAGGGGTTGTCTCAGTCTACTGAAGTAGGTCAACTTCACATCAGCACTGGTTAAAGATTCAGAAGTTTTTTTTTTCCCCTTGAAATGAATGTGATGGTACCCCCACATTATGTCTAAGCTAGATTTCAAAGCAGAGCAGGTCACTCTGCACATCTCAGGCCGTGGGAACCGGTGATAGGATTTGCTCTCTTTGGCCTCTTTTCCACTGTCAGGCCAAATGATTCTGAGCATAAAGGGAAATGTTTCAGTGGCTTTTCCACCTGGACATGGTTAGGAGTGGAACATCAGGTCTCTTCAGGGTGGTTTCATTAGGGCTCGCCACAGAATCAACATTACAATTTTCATATGACTCATTAGGTCATGACAAGTCCAGTGGTTATGATTGGTTATGATTGTCTGCCATATTAGACTGGCTGTCATCTTGCATCTTCAATCTAATCCTCTTACAAATTTGGCCATATCATCAAATTTGAATTAGATGATCTTGAGACTAGGCCTCACAAATATTACAGAAGGATTTGGTTTATATTCGTAACCAGTAACCGATAACAAAGTTGATGACAAGTAGACCAAACAGGATGTGAACCTGTATCTCAGCAATGTTTTATGGCATTCAGACTATATATGAGATTAAGACCACACTTTACATGTCACCAACAAGTACTATAATTAAAAGACAAACTAAAAAGCTCATGAAAACCTCTCCCTCCCAATATGAAAATTCCTTCCAACAAAACATGGCTTCATCATCGAACCAGACAGAAAGGATCAAGTTACACAGCGCCATAGTCTATTGCAAACTTCTTTGAGCTCTTAATTGCTGCTTGAGGTTGTACTGAATAATTGTGTCGCCCCACCCAGTGTCTTTTACTTACTTATTTCATGTATCTTGTCAGCCTGGCTCAGAGGAATGCTAAAGATGGTGCCATAGTCAGTTGAAGTCTTTTAGTAACTACTACCAAATAGGGGTGTTATGGTTTAAAATTTTCATGATGATGATGATGATACTGAAATGATAACCTAGATAACCTAGTCTAAAAATAACATGAAATGATAAAATGTCCTTATATATATTAAGGTTTCACTGTATCCCAGTACGAAAAACTAAAAAACTAATTGCCACACACTCACCCAAGCTCAGGATCAAACCCAAAACCTGGGCGTTGGAAGGCATCAGCACCACCCACTGCACTATCACGCCACAACCAGTTAAGCAAGTTAATTTAGTACTGCAGTCATTTTTTCCTGCCAGCAACGACATCCTCACGAGATTATATAACGTAACTGGATCACATTAGTACCATATGAATTGGTCACACTCACTTTCCACGAATCAAACTAGCAGATAAGATGTTTGTTTAAATTAAATTTAGTATAAGCAATAAAATCACAATTTAAAGACAAAGTAAATATTTTAATGTAAACTATATATATAATATATTCTGTTAAATCTGACCGACCACATACTCCCTTTTTTTTTCAGTGGAGTCACTGCGGTGAAATGGTGGTTGCTGTAGAATGATTTAGGGGGACTCCAGAGGGAGTGGGTTGTGATGGAACATGAAAACCACCGGAGTAAGGAACACAATCAGGTTAAAAAAATTATGAAAAAGTCAATGGTGAGGTAACCGTCCACTGTCCACAATGTGACGAACCATGAAACGATGACACTGTAATGATCCTGTTTGCACAGTATGTCAAAGACATTTTTACAGCGAAAGGTGAGACTCGGGTAAATTGCTAACACATAACATGAAAAGACACAAAATATTTAAAAAAAAACGACAAGGAGGACAGCCCTTCTTTAATTATATCATCAGTGAGAAGATTAGGGAGCGATGACATCTGCCACTGTTTCATTACTGTCGTTTTTCCTTCATACTTCCTCATCCTGATCTAGCTGCATAGTAAATCCATTTGAAACCGTAAGGTTCATGAGAGTGTTGAGTGGCATGATACAGCAATAGTACAATCGCCTCTACAGTGGAAAAGAGGCTTTTAACTCCCTTTAATTCACCCTGATAAAAAAGCAAACATTAACAGCAGGCAGGGTTTGCCAGCCATAGTGGATTCTGAGTTTACGACTCTCTGCCTTGCTAATCTGTTATGCCAGACTCAGACACAGATATGTTCAGCCCTAAAACAATGTCTACCAAAAGCACACACTTGACTCACTTTTCTAACAGACACAAACGCTCTATAAAAAACATGATATTAACACACTGTGTACACAGTGAATAAATGCTTTGAATAAATGCTACAATGAGCAACAGTTAGGGGAAAAGGAACAGTATATAAACAGCATGCAAGGCAAACATGGACAAAGGAAACAAGCAAGATAAAATACTACCTTGTTGACAAAGCAAGTGGACCAGGACCTTGAAGTGATTGCAAAAATATATGATGTGATGTGACCTGACCTGACCAAGAGAGGCTGTAAATCTAGGAAAGCTCCCTCCCAACATCTCCTCTCCAGTACAAAAAAAAAAAATCTTCCATTTTCAGCCCATTTTGTTTTACTTTTATTAAATCCCATTTTCTCATTAAACAATGTGAACGCAGGCAAATAACTTCTTTTACAAGGCTGTAGCACGAAACGCCGCATGGAACAAGAGCACTGACAATACAGTTTTCAAATCTGGATCATTGAACGTCTAGTTTTTCAGTTCTATATTAAAACTGTTACCCCTTTACTATTAATTTAAGCATTTGGACTAATGATAAACAACTTTGGCTATAAGCACGGTGAAAATGTCCCTTGACACAAACATCAGTGCTTTTCCAATTCTTTTTGTAAGACTTTTTGTAAGGTCCCAATTCTTTTTGTCCCTCACTACTTTCACCAAAAAATAAAGGAAATGCTACTTTCCAATTTTCAAGACATTCGCAAGGCAGCATCCGTTTCATCACTACATATTGTTGAGAACCACCTACTTTTATACAATGAGGCAATTTGACTAATATTACAGATGACCAACCACTGACCTTTTCCCTTAGCCCACTGGCAAACATGGGAGGTTCTCTCATTTATTCACAGTGCTTTACAGACGAAAAATTTCAAAATCTATTAAAGTAGTATTTCTTTAAATGTTTTAATCAAGTAACTATATATTGCTCCTACAAGCCCAACGTATCACAGTGTATACATGGAAGTGTGGGAAGTCACTCAGATTGCAAAGGTTGTGGGCAGAAAAGTGTGGTAAAGATATCAGTCTCTCTTTATCAGTCTGTCGGTATCCCACTGGCAGAGAGACTGAGGTGAAGACTATTCTTGATTCCTCCAGACCTGACAGCTCTCAACACCTCTGCCCACGGCCATCAACTTACTAGTTAAGGAACAATTTGCAGATGGTACAAGTAAAAATAAGCTTGTCTACTGCTATCAGATGTCTAAGATGCACTATTGATTTTGATAAAGAACAAGAGCTTCTGTGGTATATTCTGCGGTACATTCTCACAATGTTGCTATAAAGCCAGAAGTCCATGCCAATGCTTAAATTAAAGCTGCTCAATAGGTTGCAAAACAGCACAAAATTCACTAAACTGCTTCACAGCTCTATTAACAATCGATGTTCAGTCTTAACATGAATCAGTGACAACACATCAATTGCTGGAGAACAGGCCAAATAGCATCCTTTTATGTACAGTATAGAGACAGTAGGGTAGACAACCTCATAGTCTTTTCGTTCAGGAAAATCACTAAGACATTGATAAGCATTACTCTAATAGACAAGTCTGAGGTGATTCATCACATCTATGTCTGTAAATATCACAGCACAGCAGCTGGAGCCCTCTAAAATGCTAATCAGAGATAAAATTAGCTCGGCTCCTTTCCCTTAGCCAACAGCACCAGCACCTCAATATAAATAGACCTGGCAAGGGTATAAATAGGTACATTCCGCAAACACATTACTGATCCAGCTTTAATTAGTGTGATCTACCAGGCTTAAAGGTAAGAACATTCCCAGATCAGGCACTAAACCCCGCAAAGTCAAACTCTAATTAAGTTTCACTTGTCAGTTCTATCCATGCTTTGGTAACGAACGACTAAATGACTATGTTCACTATATTTCTGACCACCTAGACAGCTGGTTCAAGCTGACAGGAAGGCTACAGTAACTCAAATAATCACTCTTTACAAACGTGATGAGCAGAAAAGCATCTCAGAAAGCACAACACAATGAACCTTGAGGAACCTTGAGAAACCCACATCAGTTTCCACTCCTGTCAGCCCAGAACAGGAATCTGAGGCTAGAGTGGACACAGGCTCAACAAAACTGGACATGTGAAGACTGGAAAAAGTCCAGGAGGTGAAGATAGAATTTCGGGTCCATATATGACAACCGTAAAAGAAAAATCATGTCACTGAAATACTAGGATATGTACTAGGTGTGCAAACGAAATATGCTATTGTGACTATATTGTGATTTCTTGATAAAAACACAGTGCGACTTACAATTTATTAAAATGGATGTGACCTGGATGTAAAATGCATAATTGTGATCAAAATATTGACATTGATTTGAACATGTGAATGTTGTAACCAATCAGAAGACCCATAGCAACTCTATACGGATCTTTTCTGAGGTTGCTCAGGATGCTCACAGTACACAGTGAGACTTATCAAACGAAGCAAACCCAGTCAAACAAAAGTCTCATGTAGGCTTCTGAATTAATGAAGGCCATTATTGAGATGACAGTTAACAAGCCATGCATTGTGCAGGCCCCCTTATTCAGTCAGATGTGAATAGAAAAACTGTCAGCAAAATTGTGTGTGGGGAAAACGACAACACTGTAGAACAGTCTTGGCCGGTCAAATGACTCAGTGGAGCAGCTGGAACAAAGAAAATGAGGAACAATAAGTGCCAAAAGTACTGTAGCATGGACACATCTTTGTCTTTTTATATTTATAGTCCAACATTTTATAGTCATCACAGTATGCAAAGATGAACAGTATTAACAATAGACACTGCTTTGTTCTTGGCATTTGCTGCAGCTTCGCTGCGGAAACAGTGAGAAGTTCAAGTTAAATAAAAAACACTAAACAACAGTAAAACAACCAACAGCAGGTATGTAACAAGGAAATGCTCGTCATTAACATGACAAAAAAACTTGTGATCTTGCAAACAGTCTGGCCAGCTAAAATGAATATTATCATGTTTTTTCTCCAATTTTTCAACTAGAAATAACTGGAAGTGGAGTGAAAAAACTTAAAGAGAGTCAAACTGCAGAACCTCAGAGGGCATCATAGACTTTAATCATTATACCAGGCAGCAGATGAATGCAATAAAGATCAGGGGTCATACTCACAAAGAAGTATGTTATCTTTCTATCTGTCTAGTGTTATCTTTCCACTAAGAGTTCTCCTAAAAGTGGCACTGAAATTTCCTCCCTAAAAGCTCCTCCTTAAAACTATTCACAGAACTGCCGAGGATTATTAAGGATTTCCTAAACAGAGGGAGCTGCATTTGGTGTTATGGATGACAGAGTGGCATGCATGGTAAACACATAAATAAAATCCCAATGCATGATGTGATAAAAAAAGAATAAAACAAATAAAAAAAGCATTGCTGATTTCATACATGAAAATAAAGATCTAAATTCTCACGTCAGATACGTCAGCATAGCATATATGTGTGTGTATTAATGTAAGGATTTTTTCCATTTAATTAAATTATTGGATTCTGTCTGTATACTATACCATACTGTACCCATAGCTCTGTAGTTTATAAAAATGTAAAACATATTAATCCATGTTCAAACATAATAATCCATGTAGTATGAAATCAATGACACTTTTCTGTTCATTTTATTTTTTATTGTAATAATACATTGTTTAATGGCTTTCATTTATGAGTTTACTGTGGAGACATCTGTTAATATTGATATTCAGTTGAAATCCAGTTATGACAATCTGTTGATATTCAGTTATGAAAACTTCTCTCATCATTAGCAATAACTGAAAGTTAATAGCTGTCTGGAGAGGGCATATATTGCTTGGTGTAAAGCCAAGCATAACTGGACTTTTCATGCAGCCAAATAGTAGAGAGTTGTGTCTGATCTCTGTCTGTAACGCATGACAGAAAGATCAGACACATTTACTGAAATATTCCTGATATTGGCATGATATCTTTTTTTTTTTTTTTTTTTTATTAATTAAATATTTTAAACACATGAACTTGACTGCATTGGTAATTGCTGAAGCAGTCGGTTAGGATTGTCTGTGACTTAATTACTTAGGAATCCTCTGGACAAGCCCTATGTTTTCACAGGTTTAGGACCGGATTTAGTACTAAACTGCTTTATTTCTTAGACAAAAAAATTAGGTGTCTTAAATTTGGATTAACCCACCTATTTTTAAATTTTTTTTATAAGAGTTTCTCCTAAATCAGCAAGTCAGGATCTAATTTTAGCCTTAATATTCTTTGTGAATATGGGCCTAGTAATTTACAAATTGTTGTCTTCAAGAAACTGTACACAATACAAATATAACTTCTATTTGAATTCTTATTTCCAAAATCATTTCCACTGCAAAAAAAAAAAAAAAAAAAAAAAAAACCTTCAATCTCAGACCTCATTCATAATCTGTCTTTCTTAATGCACTAAGTCTTATTTCACATTCTATCTATATACAGTACATGTATACAGTGGGATAAAATATTATATCTCCTGAACTGTGATGCAACTTTGATGCAAGACAATACAACAACTCTGTACACATGGGTACATATAGGGTATACAATGTGTCCGAGTGTTTTCAGTGACGCTGCTTTGTATTTTTATTCGTCTGTCACCTTCCACACTAGTTGATGTGAACTCCATTCACCTTGAACTGATCTTCTTCTCCACACATGATGAATCATTTAGCAGGCTGTGCGCAGAACAGCAAACGCGATATTCCTCATAGCTGTACTTCTATATGCCATGGCTCTGAATGCAGTTCATTAAAGTAAAAGCACTGTAAAGACCCACGGCAATTAGATCAACGCCAGGGGCAAAGACGGCCATAAAATTCCACAGGGACAAACTAGATTTAAAGTGAGGAAGTCAACCGCCCAAAGCTGGGTGACCTGAGCAGCATGCTGACAGTCTCGACACAAGATTCTGTGATTGTGATGAGACCTCAGCCCATCCTGATGTAAATCATTAATGAAACTCTCATGATTACAAAAAAAGCAGTGCAAAAATATAAAAGGACAGCCAAAAAACTGTGAATTTCTTTTAAAAATTAAATACACTATGAGGCAAATGAACTACAGAGAAAACCAACTTATTTTTACTTTTCAATGCATGCAGCAAATCAATCCCTTAAACACCCAGGAGATGGTAAAATACAGAACAGATGCCTTCTCAAGCTCATTTGATATAAAACTAACTGGAAGGAAAAGAGTCAAAAGCAGCATTATTATGAATACGACCCATTTTAGAAAGCATGGTGGTGCAGTGGGTAGCAGCGACACTGCTCAGCTCCAGGGTTCCTAGTTTCGTCCTGAGCTCAGATTACTTCCTCTGTGGACTTTCACATGGTTTCCCTATGTTCCTGTGGGCTTACTTCAGGTTGTCTGGTTTCCTTTGACCTCCCAAATCATGCCCAAATCTGGATCCATGCAACCCTGACCAGGATAAACCTGATACTGAAGATGAATTAATGAATTAACAACCCAAGAGTAAGTATGTCATTAGGACCAACAATGGTAAAATTGGTAATGGTAAAAGACACAAAAGCGGTTTTCTCCACTGACCAAAAAGTCCCAGTAATCTAATGGAGGAGTTTTTGCAAAACACTTGGACATACTATTTTGATATTGATGCTTTGAAGCTTTTCTCAATAGTCACTGTATGTTGAAAATAAAAATCTACCACTGACCTACATATAGTAAGATTAAACCGTGACAGTGCCACTGTTGTTTTGGTTTTATACATCTGTTGGACTTGAAATAAATGAAATAAATCCTAAAGATTAAGGTGCAGAAAATCAGTTGTAATTTAATGGTACTTATATCAGTAAGCGGTGAACTTTATATGAGTCACAACCTCTTTGCAGGTCTGCAGTCAAAATGCAACTGGACAATATGCTGATTTCTTCTCTGTTACTTGTGTGTCTCCTTAGCTAACTATTTCGTTTAAAAATAGAAGACTACCACAGACGAGCTACATTATGTTTGTGCGTATGGAGAGGAATGTTTGTAATGTTTTTCATCTTTTTTTTTTATATCTTATTGGATATATCATATCATGCTCAAATGTCCCCACAAGGACACTAGGAATATCTGACAGTTTTGACATTGTAGTGACATTTGAGCTGTTCACACAAGGAAAACAAAAACTCCAGCTTTTATTTAAAAGCAGAGCCAAAAAGGTTTTAAGGTTTGGGTTGGGTGTAGGAATAGGATTAATTAGCTGCATTAATAATTATGTGAATGGACAGTCCTGACAAGGATAGTTAAGACAAAAACAAAAGTGTGTGTCTGTGTGTGTGTGTAATGCTGGTTCACCTGTGTTGAGGTTAAATGATGAATGTGTCCTCACCAATAAACCTACATCCAACAACAGTGTGAGCATGCAAGAACACAACCTTAACAACAGTGTGAGCATGCAGGAACACAACCTTAACGTCCATGTATTCTTCCATTATTCCAGGCGAGATCAGATTCTTGACTAAACATCCAGTCGGACCGGATCAGACCCACAGACAACAAAGAAGCGTGATTATTCATTACACATGCTGTAATGATCTTTAGTCACACTGACGGCTCGATGCTTATCAGTGCATGGCTCTTTAGGAACGCAAAGGACATACCTCGCATGGGGTTCTGAATCCAGAGAATTCCTCCAACAAGATGTGGAGTCTGGCCGAGCATCATGACCTACAGAGTGCCGTTCACTTCAGCTCAGTGTGCAGCTCTTTCTTTACAAATCAGTCACGCGCTCATTTCTGGCCCCTTTTTGCGCGCGTGCCATGCCACCTCACATCACTTACAATGAATAAAACCACTGAAACGTTTACTAATGTCTGAATTTCAGTCTAAAACGAGACGAAAAAAGTGCTGGGATTGCAACCTTTTAAAGCTTTCCAGTTTAAATAATAAAAAAAAAACGTATAGCCTTCGTGCCATGCGCGCGTGCTTTTAACACTTCTTGCCCTAACTGTGCATTTTTCTGCTTCTCCTGATCCCTGTGCATCAGCTGCTGGAGAACAGCACGCTGAATTAATCATGCAGAATCACAAATCCTTACAATATGTGCACAGGATTATTACTCTCTTTCTCTCTCTCTCTCTCTCTCTTTAGCTGGTCTTGCAAGTCCACACACACACACACACACACACACACATTATATATATATATATATATATATATATATATATATATATATATATATATATATATATAATAAATATCATTTATTTATTTATACATGTATCTCTACATTCGCTACATAGTCAGCAGGAGGACGAGGATGCGCGCGCGTGCTGCTGCTGCTGCACAAGCCAATCATAAACCCGAGCTCGCGCCTCGCAGCAGTTGCTTACTGTTGTCCCTGTTTGTTGTTCAGAAGGTCAGTATGACACTCTAATAACATCCTCGACGTCCTTGTTTAAATCTTACCTTCGACCGCCATTCTGCTACTCCACAGAATGGCACATCATGCTCACGGTGGCAGGATCACTAGCACTCTCAGCAGCTTATCTCCTCGCGCTTGTTAACACTTGCCGCAGGCAAATCCTGTCAAGTCCACAAACCCATTGTTGCCAGGTTGGAGCGTCGGTTTCCAACCTTATCAGTGCTTAATACTATCTCATTTTACTATGAACTTGGCAAGATAATAACTTTTCCACATATTATTTCCTATCTCAGTGCCATTTCTATATCCAAATAAGATTACGGATAGCCATACTCGGAAGTAAATCGCACAATCTGGCAACACGGAAACTCGCGCGCTCCTGAAAAAAAAACCTCTTGTAGCTTTGTGTCAGAGAATTGTGGGGAATGTAGTTATCATCAACACGATTACACTCAATCACAGCGTTACATCGTTGCATACTAACAACGGTGTAACTCTAACATGGTTTACAAATCATGTATATTTCCCCATTAATGAGTCTTTACACTCTCAGCATATGCATCTGAGATCAAGCTACAGTGCTACATGTCATGGGGTCCACAATTAATACATTTAAATGAATACATACAAATTGCATTTGTATATACACTGATCAGCCATAACATTAAACCACCTGCCTAATATTGTGTAGGTCCCCCTTGTGCCACCAAAACAGCTCTGACCCGCCAAGGCATGGACTCCACAAGACCTCTGAAGGTGTGCTGTGGTATTTGACACCAAGACATTAGCAGCAGATCCTTTAAGTCCTTTAAGTTGCAAGGTTGGGCTTCCATGGAACAGACCTGTTTGTCCAAAACATCCCATAGATACTCAATCGGATTGAGATCTGGGGAATTTGGAGGCCAAGTCAACACCTTGAACTCTTTATCATGTTTATCAGACCATTCCTGAACAATTTTTGCAGTGTGGCAGGGCGCATTATCCTGCTGAAAGAGGCCACTGCCATTACGGAATATTGTTGCCATGAAGGGGGGTACTTGGTCTGCAACAATGTTTAGGTAGGTGGTATGCGTTAAAATAGCATCCACATGAATGCCTGGACCCAAGGTTTCCCAGCAGAACATTGCCCAGAGCATCACACTGCCTCCGCCAGCTTGCCTTCTACCCATAGGGCATCCTGGTGCCATCTCTTCCCCACGTAAGTGACACACACGCACCCAGCCGTGTTCATGACGTAAAAGAAAACATGATTCATCAGACCAGGTCACCTTCTTCCATTGCTCCATGGTCCAGTTCTGATGCTCATGTGCCCATTGTAGGAGCTTTCGACGGTGGACAGGGGTCATCATGGGCACTCTGACCGGTCTGCGACTAAGCAGCCCCATACGCAGCAAGCTGTGATGCACTGCATGTTCTGACATCTTTCTATCATAGCTGGCACCTTTTCCAGCAATTTGTGCTACAGAAGCTCTTCTGTGGGATCGGGCTAGCCTTTGCTCCCCACACGCATCAGTGAGCCTATGACCCTGTCACTGGTTCACCGGTTGTCCTTCCTTGGACACAAGACCCCACAAGACCTACCGTTTTGGAGATGCTCTGACCCAGTCATCTAGCCATCACAATTTGGCCCTTGTCAAAGTTGCTCAGATCGTTACACTTGCCCATTTTTCCTGCTTCCAACACATCAACTTTGAGAACTGACTGTTCACTTTCTGCCTAATATATTCCACCCCTTGACAAGTATAAAAAACATTAAAACCGCTGAAGTGAATAACATTGTTTATCGTTTTTTAGAAAATATATGTATGTATGTATATACTGTATATGTATATACTGTGTCTAGAAGATGTGTTAAAAAGCAATTGCTGTCTCAGAAAAACTTCACAGACAGAATAAAGTTTTTGGCAGAATATGGAGAGTTTGAATTAGAGTGGTCCAGCAGAGTCGTGTGGATTTGAGTTGCATGATGATGCTCCAAAGAGGTGTCTTCGAAGAACTGGTGAGAAATACAATACTGAATGCATCTCTACTACAGTTAAGCATGGAGAAAGAGGTGTCATGGTGTGGGGAGCGTTTTCACTATGAAAAGTCAATTAATGCTTTGGAATACAGGAGAATATTGCAGAAAGGCTTGCTTCCCACAGTTGAAAAGTAGTTTTCTAAAGAGGAATGATCAGTTGTTATTTTTCAACAAGACAATGCTCCTGCTCACTCTGCGAAGACCACCAAAAAGCAGCTTGAGAACAAGTCCATCAGGCTCATGTTTTGCCCTGGTCAGAATCCAGATTTGAACCCTATAGAGAATATTTGGTCTCACTTTAAACACAGACTAGCAGGGAAACATTTGCGAAATACTCCTCAACTGTTTGAAGCCATCAACAATGAATGGAACAGCAGTGACTTTTCTTTCTGTAAAATGCTGTTTGTAAGTTTACCCAAAGCCTTAAACTTTCTCCCATTTAAAGCTATCCCATACTGAATTAATTTATCTATTCGTTTAATTCTTGCTAATTTCCTGACAAATGATTATTTGCCATTTTGGGGCGTGGACCTTTTTTTTTTTTTTTTGCCCAGAAGTGTGTATATATTAATGAAGGGCCAAACAGGAAATAATTATATGAAATCTGAATATATATATATATATATATATATATATATATATAGCCAAAAGTTTTGGGACGTCTGCCTTTACATGCACATGAACTTTAATGACATCCCATTCTTAATCCGTAGGGTTTAATATGGAGCTGGCCCACCCTTTGCAGCTATAACAGCTTCAACTCTTCTGGGAAGGCTTTCCACAAGGTTTAGGAGTGTGTTATATATATATATAGTATGTTAATTTAAAGTTAAAATTAATTTATTACTTAAAGTCCCCTGATATGCAGTGTGTAAAAGCTATAGTTTTTATGTGGATAAAGAAAACTCTTGAATTATTTAATTGCTTGACATTCTGTGTCTGAGAGAAAGGTAGAGCTAAATGTTGCTTTTCTGGTCCAGAGGGGAAAGAATTCATGATGCTTGGGATGCTTGACTTTGAGCCCAGATACAGCAAGCGGTATCTGGTGTGTTCCTGCAAGACCAGTCTGGTAAGCCTTTGTAGCCTTTGGTTACATAGCAAGCACACGCAGGCTGATGCCACAGGGAGTGTTTTGCTGCAAGTTTACTTTAATTTTTATCTTAATCAAAGTAATATTTTTGTATTTAGATCAGCTCAACCTATTATGTATTTTTGAAGTAAGCTTAGTATGGCTTTAACTACCCCAAGCTTGGGTATTCAAACTCAAAGCATGACAAACGAGGCTGAACTTGGCTTCTGACTGGCAGTTTCATGTTGGACTTTGCCCTTTCACCTTAAATGAATTGCAGATACGACATTCCGCCTGTAGAGGGCACTCATTAGTCATTAAAAACAATTTAATGTGCATTGTAAAACAGTCTATTGGACTGAACTCCACTTGTACCAATGTATTATGAACTGACGTTGTATTTGCGTTCTTGTTTTAAACCATTTAACAGTTATGAATTAGCATCAGAATAATCAGTATCAGAATCATTAATTAAACCATTAAACAATAAGGAAAGATACACTGTCTGACTCTGAACCGTATCTTCTTCGCCAAAAGAAGACATAATGTCCCTGTTGAAAAAAACAATAGAAACCATGACAGAAATTCTAATGGTTTCCACTACAAATCCATTACAAACCATCAACTGACTATTAAAACCATTACCATTCCCATATTGGTCCTTAATGGTATCCACTAGACATAATATTCCAGCAATAGAAGGCAATAAATTACCAGTAGACACCCACAGGGACAATTACAGTATCCATTAAAACCAATACAATTCCCATTATAACCACTAAAACCATTACAAATTCTGTGAGGGTTTCTATTGTTTTTTGGGTTTTTTTTCAGCAGGGGTGTCAGTAAACCTGATTTCTGTGTTCTCCATTCACAGATACTATATACATTATATTGCATTAAAAATGGCTATTTTCCTATTTAATAATCTAAAGAAAATAACTAAAGAAAATAACCAATGAGTGCCCTCTACGGGTGAATTAAAGAAGCAAGAAATAAGAAGCTAAATGTAGCCTCCATGATATTAGAGCTGTTAAGGCTCCCTCTACATTTTACATGTAAAACAGTGTTAAGCACTGGGTTAAGGATAATGTTGAACATCATCAGTTTACTCAGGTCAAACCAGATGGGTGACAAATTAAATGAAAAACCAACGTAAAGCATCGTAATAAGGTGTTAGGCTACCACAAGCCACCAGAGCAGCTTTAAAGTGCCTTGGTATCTATACTAGTCTCTGGAACTGTATTGGAGGCATGAACGCCTTTCTTACAAAAATGGTGATAATGGTGGAGAATACTGTGTAGGCCACAGCATATGATTTACATCATTTTCACACTCATTTGAAAATAATCACATATCAATTAAAGCCATGATCACAGCACAGATTCACATTTAATGATGCACACAAAACTACATAAAAGTCAAAGCTTACAGAGAGCTGAAAACAATGACATGACGACTAGACAATGAAAGAATGCCTGCTAAGCGTGGAGTGTGATAAATATTCCAGTAATGCAGATCAGCCATTGAAGGACATTGCTTAGCACAGGCACAGACTAATTTCCTGCTTTAATAGGGAGACATTTCTTTTGTGCTGAATGACTAATCTTATTTGACTGACTGACTGACAATGTAATCCAATTAATTGCAATGATTAACGCGTCACTCATTATATGAAGTGACACCTATAAACCCAGGATCACGTTAGTGAGTTTCCTTATATGTAAATTTGCACAAACTCAGGAACTCTTGTACGATAGGAATGTTTTTCCCATCTAAATGCTCCTGTGAATGATTTACAAATACATTTGTTCATATCCAGCTTGATAAATGAGGCCCATGTCAGTATTCTGTCTGCATGCATTCACAATACCTTTCTCTTGGCTTCACATTCAAGTCTGGGCTTGGTAAATAAATTACACAATCCCTATAAATTAAATTGCTTTATTCATAGGGATCATGCTGAAGAAATATTAAAGGTCAAATGTAACCTTAATACTGAACTCACTTTTTAAAATATGTACAATAATGTTGTATCTAAAACATATGAGCAGTCAAGAGAAACGTTGTACTTCCATTTCAACTCTGAATTCCACAGTTTTTCACAGTTCATCAGATCCCTTGGAGAGTTCAGAAAGTGAAGGCGAGTTAATGGATACACTATTAGTGCTCGGTCTGCTGGATGTAAATGCTCATTACAAGCACAGCTATTCTGTGATGCACATTTATTTAACATGAAACCTGTTCATTAGGTCAGTGAACCATTTCTGACCTAAGATGAGTATAAGACTATGTGTCATCATAAAACACTACATTTAATCTTCATATTACATTTAATCACATGTACAGTAAGTATTGCAAGAGCCTATTCTGTGTTCCGGTGCTGCTATCAACATGCCATCTTAAGCAGAGTTCCAATTAGATGACACCTTGCATGCTTGAGGGATGGGGTCAACATGACTGTAGATTAGAGAAGCCAAATTTGGACAGGAGGCATTTCATTCTAATGCAATTTCCATTTCAGAATATCAAAACATAAAGCATTTTACAAAAGTAACCAGGAGCAATAAAGTTAATATTGAATAAAATGGGGAAAAAAACATCATTTGATCTGCCATATTTGAATATGGTTTCCCTACATGACAACTGATGTAATGTTATGACTTTCTTCTGCTCACTATTCAGCATGCTTGATATTTAACATATTAGCAGGTTACTAGGATTATATGAGTTTTCATATATAAATAATTTTCATGTAGTGTTATGATTGAAGAGTCTGCTCTCCTGTGGTCGTTGGTGTCACATAGCACTTCTGCGTCCTGTGTGGAAATCAGCCAGGGCATGCTGAATACAGAATTGGACCGCAGTCTATTTTCTACAGTACAAACATGCACACACATTACAGATAAATACAGTTGTCTTTAGAAAAAACATCAGTTCATATAAAGTCTTGAGAAACTTATAATCTAAAATCCCATCAATAAAATAAAAATAATTTAACAATAGCATCAGTGCTACCCTCCTACCATTATTATCTAATATTTCTTCCCTTCTATAGCAGCAAAGTCAACACTCCTTTTTGTTGTTGGAGTGCATTATGTTATAAAATGGCGCCATGTTTGTGTCACTCAAGCAGCGTAATGATAACTTCATCATCCTGACCCTGCCACAGCATCTCCCCCTCAAAGTCCACCTTGCCATGCTTCCTGGCCCTCATCAGGATGCCCACTACCTTGTCTGAAATCCTCACATATCTTTCAAACAGCTCGCCAAAGGTGACCCGGATGTAGCCATCAGGGTCAGGGTCAGCCATGGTACTAATGATAAAGCACATGTGCTCAATCTCTCGATGGATGTGCGCCTCAGCCCGTTTGGCTCTCTCTGCCGTCTTGCTGCCCTCCTTGGGCCTGCCATAGCCCTCCTCTCCCTTCCGCAGACGCAAGGACATGGAGAACTCGTAGTCGAAATCATCGCTAAAGGGGTTCAGTTTTTGGCTGGTGCTGTGCTCTGACGCCCAGTTTTGCCAGCGGCTCTTGAGGTTCCCCACAGCGCTGTAATTGCTGGAGAGGGCGTTTATTTTATTGGCATCCTCCACTTCCTTCTTGGCCCTGTGATAATACAAATATAAGAAAATGTATGAAATCAACAGTTTTCAAGAATTGTAATAAATCTAATATTTCAAACATATGACCACACATATAAATAAACCGCACTGGACTATAAAAATGCTATGAGGTCAGAAACCAAATACCAAAATACTTGTTCAGTGAATATCCAGTGGAACTTGGTTCTTTCTTCACATGAAAACAGTGATGAATTATTTGCTTTGGTTCTGGGATACTGGGAGATTTGATATCAGTATGGGTGATATATCTGAATGTCCCTTTATTAATTTTTCCAAAAGCTGTCAGCAATTTCTATGAAGAAACAAGAAATGTGTTTGGGAAATAACAGACCCCTGCTGGAAAAAAAAAAGTTTCTGCTTTTTTAAATAGTTTGTAATGGTTAGTATCTGGTTGGGCTGTATCTGATAGTAGTTGATTTTCTGACAGGAATTGAAAGGTGGCCTAGTGGAGTCTCATGGTCTCAGATACTAAGCTTGTGGTAATAATATGGTTTAAGGGTAATTTAATTATGATGGACTTAATTGACTACAGTGATATTGCATCTGTAAGCCTAATTACCCTTCAGGATGCCAGCAAGGAAATAGGAAATGATGGTTATCTCTAATAAGCTCTGAAATACTGTATATTAGATCTTGATAAAAATATGTTTGATAGAAAGCATTAGGCCAATTCTTATTACTGGAGAAAGTTCTGAGCATGTCATTCAGAAATACATGTGTAACATCAAACGATATAAAATCACAATAACTAAAAATACTAATAACTAAAAGTACTAATTAAAAATAATACTCAGTTCATAATACATATTTTCCTTGTAAACACCTATATGAATAAACAGAATTAAGAGTGGAATTATTTTTCATAAAATAATAGTCTTAGGAATTAAAATTGATTGAATGACTTGATTTTTAACTCCTTATTAGAGTGTAGCCATGGAAAGTCTTAGGAAAACCACACTCACCCAAGTGATGATGGTCTCTTGATCCTGAGTGATGATGAGTCTATTTCATTCTCTTCCGCATTTTTAGGGTTCTCTGAAATGTCCAGCTCCACAACGCTTTCCTTAGCCTCAGAGATTCCACTGCCCTCGCTGGACTCCCCCGCCCTCTTCCGTTCATTTTCTACTATCTTCCAGCTCTGTGTCAACTCTGACACCATGTTGGAGCATTTCCTGCGAAGGGTGGGTGAACTCCTACTTTTCAGCATCCTGTCCAGCTCCTCTGCCGCTGGGTCTTTACAAATGCGGTTGGTCAGGAACTCAATGCCTGCACTCTTCTCCTGGACATCTCGTGTCACTGTTTTCACCACCTGTTTGGTCTTAATGTGGGAATCCTCTGGTCTGTGCTCATTGTCCTGAGATTTTTTTGTCTTCTTCTCAGTAGATATAGGTTTCTTTGGCTCTTTCTTTTCAGGTTTGGGCTTGTCGTAGCTGTCTGGGACCCAGCCTGTGGGTTCACTAGCCTGCTTTTCTTCATTCTCACATATCCACTGTTGCCAGCTCCGTGCCAGGTTGCACACCACGCTCAGTGTACGCAGCTTCTTTATATTCTTGTTAACCGAGGGCTTCCTCTGAGATGACATTGTCTCAGACATAATTGAACAACTGCCTGTTCATCCACTCTCTCAACCCCTCTTTGACCAGTTTTTGTAGTTGTTCCACCTACTGTTGTTATTCTCTGGTAATTTCTAGAAGCAGCGTCCTCTGTTAGTCAATGGCGCCTTTGAAATAGGGAGCAAACGCAACATGATGGTGGAAAGTATGCCAGGCATTCCCACCTCCCTTATCATCTTTCCCTGACACTTGCCCCCAACCTCGGGAGACTGCTGTGGAATCACGTTACATCAGGGATAGTGGCCATTACTGAGGTTAAACAGGGCATAGCATGAAGGGAGCTCTAATGCTTATTCAAGTTCTGTGCACACAATATTTTACCTCTAATGTATGCTACCTATACAGTATCAGACAATATGATACTGTCTGATATAAAACAGACATCTCAGTTAATCTCAACAATCTTTAACTCTCTCTCGCTCTTGTTGAACATCCCTTTCCAAAACCATGGGGATTATTATGGAGTTGGTCCTCCTTTTGACGTTATAACGGCCTCCACTCTTCTGGGAAGGCTTTCTCGAGGAGGTGGGGCCTCCATGGATTGGACTTTTTTGTCTCGCACACACGGCTCGTTTGGATTGAGATGTAGGCCAAGTCAACACCTTGAACTCTTTGTCAAAGCATTCCTGAACAATTTTTGCAGTGCGGCAGGGCGCATTATCCTGCTGAAAGAGGCTGCTGCCATTAGGGAATACCGTTGCCATGAAGGGGTGTGCTTGGTCTGCAACAATGTTTAGGTGAGTGGTACATGTCAAAGTAACATCCACATGAATGACAGAACCCAAGGTTCCCCAGCAGAACATCGCCCAGAGCATCAGACTGCCTCCACCGGCTTGCCTTCTTCACATAGTGCATCCCCAGGTAAGGGATGCACACGCACCCGGCCATCCACATGATGTAAAAGCAAATGTGATTCGTCAGACCAGGCCACCTTCTTCCATTGCTCCATGGTTGAGTTCTGATGCTCACGTGCCCATTGTAGGAGCTTTTGGCAGTGGACAGGGGTCAGCATGGGCACTCTGACCGGTCTGAGGCTATGCAGCCCCATACACAGCAAGCTGCGATGTACTGTATGTCTTTCTACCATAGCCAGCGTGAACTTTTTCAGCAACTTGTGCTACAGTAGCTCTTCTGTGGGATCGGACCAGACAGGCTAGCCTTCGCTCCCTACTCGCATCAGTGAGCCTTCTATGCCAATGACCCTGTTGCTGGTTCACCGGTTGTCCTTCCTTGGACCACTTTTTGTAGGTACTAACCAATGCATACCGGGAACACCCCACTAGACCTAATGTTATGGCTGATCGGTGTATATATATATGTAAAGAGAGAGTGAGAAAGAAAGAGATATTGAAAGGACAAGAATGCATAAGTCTGGACTATTCCCTCCTTGCCCAGTGTTCCGTGGATTGGCTCTGGATCCACTGTGACACTGACCAGGATAAAGTGGTTATTGAAGATTGTATATCACCTCTCTCTTTCTCTCTGTGTCTGTCTGTCTGTCTGTCTCTCTCTCTCTATCTCTCTCGCTGTCTCCAGTGAAAAATAATGTGAAAAATATGATCTCCCTTGATATCGTTCAGTAAATTAAATTAAGTATTTCCCCTGCAGGGTAAAGGCATCACTGTACTGGCTACAATTTAGCACATTAACGAATGTGCTTTGTGCCAGTGTGTGTATTATTACTCTTGGTTAAAAAATGGTTTATGTTGCCTTAGTGAATATTCTAATTTATCTGAATATTGTCCAAAAATCATATATAAGAAATTTTAGAGCCCTTTTCCCAAAAACATTCAGAGTTTGCTGGCAGACAATCAATACATAGAGCAATCAATACATGAATGAACTGGATGAAATCTTATCCAGTATTTGGAGTACAAAGATAATACTGATGTCACCAGAAACATGATTAAGCAATGAATAATACTCTAAATGTGGCAACATGTCCCAAAATGATAGAACAGGTTAAAATTAGGCATGTGTCATATTACAGATGCCACTTATTCAAATGTCCTTGTGTCTAATGTTCAGTGTCTGTTGGGTAAAACTGGAATTCAATGGTAAAGGTGAAGTGTTTATATAAACAAATTTATTTTTAAAGAAGTAAATGCTACCCCCCCCCCCCCTCCCGCATTTGTTGGATATAATATAAAGAGATATTTGTCATACACTTGTCCACATCTGAATATCATTCATGTGAAAGCACACGACTTGAAACTCCTTTAGAACAAACTACGAGCTGTCAAATACATTGAGGCCAGCAGATATTAAGAACTAGATGCGATTAGATGCCGAAGAGAGGATACAGACTACAGCACATAGAAAGTAGATGGAACTATACATAACAGCCTGCAGGCCTGACTTGAAGTCAGTGTGCCATAAGCAAGAGTCACTTGATCCTGCGTAGTAGAGCTGATGTCCTTACCCAGGAAAGAATGTGACACCTGAAGAAGTCGTGCAGTCTTTCCTGCAAATGGAGCGGGTCATCTTGCATCGCACCTGGCACCATGCAAATACTCGTGTAGCAATGCACTGGCATTACACTGTGCCTTTCCATCATCGGCAAATTGGTGTATGTGCATAGGTTGTTATGGTGCAGATTTATACATTAATGTATTTCAATTGTGCATTCATTTTTTTTTAGATGTTTATATGTATGTGTTTGTTTTTCAGCGATAAATAAAGAGTTTTATTCTTAGTATCTGGCTGAAGTCAAAGCCAGATGGAGGCAGCTGTTAGCTATCAGTCATCAAGTAGAGAAGTGGTTGTGTGTCATTGACCGTGTGCAGGAAACAGAGGACCTGCTGGTGACCCTCCTGGGGAATTGTGTCTAGAGTGGGTCTAGGGGAAACACCAAGATCATAATCACTGATAGCTATGAGGAAATAAACAAAAGTAAATAAAAATGACCTAGGATATGCTCTTCAAGCCTGAAACATTTATGATTATATAACAGTTAAATTATTACTTGCTTTAAAACAAAACAAAACAAAACAAAATTATTTATTAATAATTATTATTAATAATTTAAAAAGAGGTAAAATATAGTTCATTAATAGCAAAAACTTACCTGCTAAAAATATTAAATCAGATGATTTTTAAATCTTACCCTAAGTACAGACTCAACATACTATAGGTAGAATACTGAATCAGAGAGAATTGGTACAGGATTCAACACAATATTACTGCAATTATATATCATGCATCTTAATTATACGTCATGCATCACTAATGTTAACTATCTCAGTATTTAGCTATTGGTAAAGTCACATATCATCAATGGCACAAAGGTTAACTAGGGGCTACACTACAACTGTAATTTTGACATTTCTGGGACTATTTGGATAAAATGAGAAACATATCTGAAGCAGGAACAAGTTTATCTTTTATGTGAAAACTCAGTGCAATAACAGTAAGGTTGTTATACAGGGTGTCCCAAAGAATCTCTATACATAGGGGAAATTAACACTTTTTAGTGAAATGTAACTTTAGTTACAAAACATCCTCTACAATTGCCATTGCCATTTCTTTGTAAACACACATGGAGTTGTCTCTCCAAACTTCCAGTTTGGCAGCAGTGTTGTGTATGATGTGCTTGCTATGTTTCCTGTTAAAGTCCATAGCAACCCGATCCAGGCATGAGAATGATTTCAATACATTCTTTTGTCAAAGGCATTCTTAAAGGCTATCTGAAAAATAGCCGGGAAGACCTTTTGCTAAAAAGTGTTAATTTCCCCTATGTATGGAGACTTTTGGGACACCGTGTAGATTTCTATTTATGTAAAAAAATTAACTTGTACTGGATTTTGTTTCTGAGAAATTCTTCAGTTGGGTTTCAATGTTTTTTCCTTTATTTATTTTATGAATCCCCCCCCCTTTTAAATTTAATTAGGATTGTGCAATTTTCCAGCCAACTGGACTCAAGGACTTTTAGCTGAAACATCCTGTTGTTTTAGAGACTTTGTGCACTATGTTGCAATTTTACTACCACTATGTTTGTAACTGGGCTGGAAGAAGGATGTCACAGAGTGGCATAAGGGTGTTATCATATTTAGTATGGGAAAAGAACACCCATTATAGGATGCACTCAAAAAATCACCACAAACGCTAGGTTGATTGATTGATTAACAACTGGAAAATTCTAATATTATCTTCCACCAGCACTTTAGATTGAAATTCTTATTCACTTCCAAATTTTACAGAGCCTATCTCAGGAACACTGGGCATGAGGCAAAATACGCGAAATGGCGAAATTTCACCAAACCACCTACTGGCATGTTTTGAAAACTCAAAGGAAACCCACAAGGACACAAGGAGAACATGTGCAACTCCACATAGAGAGCAACCCAAGTTCAGGAAGAAACAAGAAACCAGGGACCCTGAAGCTTTGAGACAGCAATGCTATCTGCTGCACCCCAACTTCAAATCTTTTTAGTTTCCCACTTATGAATAATATTCAGGTAATTTTCAGGCAAATTATTTTAATTTTGTTTTAATTTTCACTAATTTGCATTTTTAAAATTTGTTTTATTTTTCTTTCATTAGCAGTTTCGTTTTAGTTTGTTTCACACTGTAAGCTGGGAATCTGACCTGTGTGTTTGTTGGTCCACCAGTAGAGGTCCTTACAGTCCCAGCAAACCAGCCAGCAACAGCACAACTACGCCAACGTTCTGACAGACATTACTGTAGCAAGAATGCACAATGTAAAATATAGTTTCAATATGTTAAATGATTGGATGATTCCATCTGTGTGAGCTCATGACACAAATGTCTTTTGTTACGACACCGATTTTCCAGTTCATTAGAGACATGAGGAAAATGACATACAGCATAACAAATATTGGAGTACTGCTTCATTTGAAACACAGATCACAGCTAAAACAAAGCTCACTTGCCCATTGCATCTCCCTCATTTTAGCTGATTACATTAGGTATATAACTGAACTGTTCTCACCAGCATATCACTATGTACCTATACCACCTATCTACCCACTGCAGGTGGTTTCCTTTCTGATTTAAACTCTAAATTGATTAATTGCCTTCATCATTGCGATGGATAGCTGTGAATGTCCAGACAGCCAGGTGTGAAGTGGTTCTGCATGGGAAAGGCCCACCTGGACCAAGAGCCTCTCCATCTGCCCAGACAGGCTGCAGGGTTCGAGGAGAGAGTGAGAGCACCTGTGCCTGCTGCTGCATGTCCCACTTCCCTGTGTCTCCCCCTCTGTATTTGTCTTTCAATTCCTCAGAGTCCATGCCTGTTCCTGAACTTGTTTTATTTGGCAATCATAGCCAATTGGGCAGAGTCAGACCTGGTTGCGTCGTTCAAACCTCTAGGGGGTCGTCGGTTTGTGGAGTCAAAAGCTTGGAGCGTAGTTTGATTTGGGCTAATTGGATTTGTGTTGTGGTAATCTGTCATTGATTAAAGGGATCATTAAGTGCTAAATGTTGATGAAAAAAGACTGGTCTGGCCTGTAATGTTCAGATACATTATGCCCTTAGTGGAAAGGCACTGCAAACTAACTTAACTAAACAAAATTATAGCCTGACAAATAACAGGGTTTCAGTGTTTTTAAATTGTTGTAAAAGTTATGACATCATACAATTTTGATTAATCATTCGTTCCATCTATGAGAGCAGAAATGACGAGTGTAACACATACAGTATAAGACCATACAACAGACCGCATTTAAACACAAAGCATTTAAAAGAATAAACTGACATGTGAGAATATAATTTGATTTCATTCACATTTCCATTTTTAGACAACGTCATCTGCTATTTTGACACAGTTTAAAGCTTCCCAATTCTGTCTTGGCTTCCTGAAAGTAAACTTTGTCAGGTCCTCCATTCCTGCCTTTAATCCAATAACGTTATTTTGCAACTCGCATTACCGATTGAACTTGGTCGTCTCACAGAAACACATAAATAAACTAAATGAATCAGCCTGATTTGTGACCAGGGCTCAAACACAAAGTTTCCAGAAGAGAGAGGAAATCCCACCCCCTGCGTAGCAACTAACACAGACTATGAACACCATTCAAGCAGGATGAGCTCAGTGCAAGCAAGAAGAGCACTGTGACCTGGTGATTTTAATTCTTTGGATGTGTCTGTAATGTATTCATCTTCTTGGAGGGAAGAACTGAGTTAGAAAGGGAAGAACAATATGCAGGGGAGGAATGTGAAATATCGGATCTTGTTTGACTCCTGAGCTATCACAGAAAGAGCATACAAAGGTACATATTTCAGGGGACTAGTGCATAAAGGGGGCAGATGATATTTCTAGCTTAACTACTGCCCTATTTTCCTGAGAGTGAACACTAAAGTGTTGTAGAGGCCAATTCTATACGAAATACCTGATCCAGATGAAAGATCCTTTTTCATGAATAGACTGAAGTAGCACTGAATGTGTCAGGACATACAGTTTCCCTCTCAGTAGATTTAAAAGTCAAATGACATTGCAATATGAAAACACTTAGGCTCTGTTTGAGCAAAGTAGTCAAATATAAAAATCTGATACAGCTGTATCAGGAACAAGATCTTCCTTGAACCAGATCCAACCATTTTCTACACAGATATCTTAAACAACCAAAGTAGCTATTCCAGCAAATGATTGCATGGTTAAATTGCTTCAAAACATATGGATTTAATCAGAAAAAGAAGAAAAGGCAGCCTGATTGGAACATTATAGTCTGCCTAGAGATAACTTTAAAGATACTGTTTGACCAAAAATCCTTATTTTGCTAATAATGAATCCAGTTTCAGAAGTAGATACAGTAAGCTTTAGTGATATCATGCTAATGGCTGACTATCATCATTATTAACTGTGCTAGTAGTATCATTATGTAGTAACATTGCTGTCTGCCTAAAGGTAGTTTTAAATGTTCATGCAAAGAAAAAAGCTTACTTAGCTACTAAAGAGTACTTTATGAAGAGCATACAGTGACAAAAGTGATGATATGCTAGCAGTGTTTCTGATCAAGTTAAGTGAACAAATATATGCTAATTCATTTAGGTTTAGGTTTTTAACTTTTTTTTTTTTTTTTATGGTTGGATCAATGAAACGCTTAACTCACTTCCATTTCATAGACTGTAGTGAGGACTGGAACAACTTAAAATGCATTTCTAAGGTTCTTACAATGAAAGAAACGATTTAAAGAAATTTCTCTTTGCCTCCAATTCAGTGATCTATGGGGACTGGTTTATAAGTTCACTCTTGAGTCAGCACCACTTCCAAAATGCATTCTTGACATGGGATGCTACAAGATCCTTCAAGTAGAAGCCTGCAGTCATCCCACTGGGGGAGTCTGTATATCTATCCTAAATCACTGGTTAACATTTCCTGTGAAGAACAACATTGTAAAATAGCGTGGTAAAAATGAGTAAATATATGGAGTACATATCACAGAGGAGAACAAAAGCCTAATTGATAAAACACACATCCTTTCCTCAGTAAAATCCCTGTACATATTAGTGAACAGTACTTCACTATATTGTTCTTCCATGCTGCATGAAGTTCATTCAGTTAAGAACCATGTGTTCTTTTTTGTTCATCCATAGACCTCAAGCACATTTGGTAAGTTAAAAAGCAAAATATACAGTTATAAGGCATCCACATTTTGATTTTCATTTCTATGCTCTAGCAATGAAGCAATAAAGCGCAATGAAGCAATGAAGTGCAGGCTGTCAACTTTAATTTTATCTGTGTAGGCTATATCTTTATCAGCAGAACATTTGGGAATTGCAGCCCTTTTCATACACAGTCCTCCTATTTTATCGTAATTGAACAATTGGCTGCTCACTATTTGAAATTGAACCATTGGCTGCTCAGTGTTGTCTGCTCAGTGTTTTCTTGGATTGCTTTGTGTTGATGCACAGTAGAGTTAACAAAAGGTCTAGCTGATACTATCTGATCTTCCATCTGCATCTGGAGTGTTTTATATAAGCATCAATGCCAGTAAGTGTTGGACCATCATGAAGTTAAAAAAGCAGAGCAAATCAGTCAGAGGCATAGCAACAACATTAGGCATGTCAGCTGTTTGGTATATTGTTAAGAAATCAGAAAGCACTGGTGGGTTTAGCAATAGCAAAACAATCTGACAGAACACAGAAGACCAGTATTGGGTGACTGAAGAATGCTGTCAGCCATGAAGAACTTTATTAAGGATGTAGGTATACTATTGTTAGAGGCCGCTGGTAAGACTCAAGAACATAAAGGCCAAGTTAAAGTTTGATTAAGACAGTTTTTGGACAAAAGGAACAGATTAACCTATTCTAGGGTGATATGAAGTGGAAAGTGTGGACAGAAAAAGCAACTGCTCCCAGACATCACACCTCTGTAAAACATGACACGGTCATGTACGACTTCCAGTGGAATTTACTTACTGATCTTTATTGATGATGTGACAGCAGCAGCAGCATAAATTCTTAGCAACTCAGATTGTACATCATGTTGCAGCAGGAAAGTACTAATAAATCTATAACAAAGTTCTACATTGTTATATTCTAGACAGCCCGGGCAATTTCCATTTCATTACTAGAGTTTCTGTGTGCTTGTTCCCTCCCGAACAATAGCAAAGTCGTTACATTGTGACTGTGACCCCACTTTGTTAGCCTATTAAAGATCCAAGCAACATAATTTTGTCCTCTTTCTCATTCTTATCCTTAGGGTTTGAGGAAGTGGATTTGTGGATGTTAAATACACTGCTTTAACACACACCTTTGATGATGGTATTTCTCATTTTAGACTTAGTACTATTCTCTCCACGTTTGACTGCATTGTTAAAACAGACTCATGATCTGTTTGTGTTGCTGTCTGGCAATGTGAACAGTGTGGAGGCAAAGTAACACATTTCACAATTTTATAATTTGCTGTGAATTGTTAAACTTTACTAATGGTTTTTATTTCAGGGTTAGCTGCTTGTACTGCCAGGCCCTGATGGAGACCTTCCAGAGCCTTGTACTAAATGCAGAATAATGCTGATGGAAACACATAAAGCCTGACTCACAGGCCATTTGAGTAATGACAGCTATTCATTGGCTTTCTCTAATGATACATTGTTGCAACAGGGAGTAAAGTGAGTCGCAGACACAGCCACTGAACCCTCTAAGAAGCAAAAAGTAAGCACATTTGCTGTGTTGTTGTGGCAGGAACAAAAACAGGCTTGGCTGCTCAGCCCCATGAAAAGGGATGAGTGAGAGCCTGCACTGTGTTGAAATGCAGAATAGAGGACCTGGCTGGGCATGGACCAAATGCACGAGCCTTTCATCGCAATACAACATTATGTTGAAGGGCAGAGCTTGGAGAAAATTAGCACAGCTGCCTTGCATATAGAGACAGACTCTGATGTTCTTTCAATGGCTCTGTCTCACTCTCTAAATTTGAGGACCTGCTGAGTAGGGATTGCTGATAGCCTGCCATCGGAGCAGTATGGTTTCAGGGATTGCTGATAGCCTACATCGGAGCAGTATGGATTCAGGGATTGCCAATATCCTACATTGGAGAAGTATGGAATCAGGGATTGCCATCACAATTATGGATGCAGTCATGAAATTCCAAATCATCACACACCATCCATATGACTTCCTGTGTCTGGGTGGGATGTTGGCAGCAGCAACCCCAGTAAAAAACTAGGAATACTGCACCTCAGGCAGTTCCAGTGTTGGCTGAATGCTCAACGTCTGTCAGCGTTATTACAAAGGCAATGGCTAATGCTGCAACATTTTGCACCAATAGGTCACACATAGTAGAATGGTGTCTTCTATTAACCACCAAGGGAGCCTTATAAGGGTCATATGCACCAGTGCAGACTGACAACACCACAGAGGTATTTACATCACCCATGAGGGAGGCATAAAATCATAATGTAGAGGTGTGCATGCAAGTTCGGGAAGTTAGGCAGATGCACACCTGTCATTGAGAGCTGTGTATCTACCTGACTGATACCATCTCACACCAAGTCTCTACCTGGGGATTGGCGAATCCACAATGTTTGTGAACATGCAGACAACTTTCCAATGTAGTTCACAGATAGGGCAGAGAGACTTTGTGCCTGGATGCTACAAACTGATAGCTGTAAGCTTTCCCACTACTGCCAAGGGGTTAATGTCTGTAGTTGCACACCATGAGAAAACTTTCCACTTGCCTGCATACAACCGGCAGATAAATAGATAGATAGATAGATAGATAGATAGATAGATAGATAGATAGATAGATAGGGCACTTACAAGAGTGTGACTGACCCCTTGTGAACATCTTACTGTATTTGACTTGAATATTGTGGCAGTCTCTCCCAGCGGACATACCCATAATTTCAAGGTGTATGGTCTGTTGTGTCACAGTGACCCATGCATCTGGGACAGTAGGTCTGGTCTGATGAATAGTAGTCACAGGTGAAACCCTGGTCTGTTTGGCCAGAATGGGGCCATCAGCAACACTGGTAAAGACAGCCTTTATTGTTATATATGTACAAGTATAATACCATGAAATTCTTTTTGTTGTAAACAGTACCTTGTTAAGAAGCTTGGATCAGGGCACAGGGTCAGCCCCTTGATATAGTGCCCTTGAACTGTTGAGGGTTAATGGCCTTGCTAAAGGGCACAGCAGTAGCAGTTTGGCAGTGCTGGGATTTGAACTCATGATCATCTACTTGATCTACCACTGCCCCCACTAGTTCTGAAGAAAAGTGTCCTGGGGCCCTGGGTGTAAGTAGAATAGACGGTTATGTACGTAACCATGTTTCTTCAACTATGTGGCGCTACCTGAGTCTGTCAAGTTGACTATAATGGCCAGAAGATGAATGTGACATAGGCTACCCATGTGAGGTCATGGTCACATACTAGTTGCAAAGTAAATCACCTATGCAGTCATTCACTTAATTGTGGAATCACAGATATGTATGTAATCTTCACCAGAACTGAACAACACTAACCTTTCAATTCACTGAAGTAAAAAAAAAACAACATAAGAAAAAGCCTCAGAAAAGAACAGGAACTGAAAATTGCTCCCTTGCAGGCCTGGGCATAACAATATACACAAACACACACACATATGCATGCTCGAGTAGGAAACGAAAAGTCATGTTCACAAGTCTGTTCAGTCTGTTCATTTTATGTTGCTTGTATGTAACTGTCACATAGCATGGCACAATATCTTATTTCAAAAAACAGGTTTAAATGTGTGTGACACCAGGCACAAAAGTACTTGAAATAATTTGCACCTCATTATGAAAATTTAAACCAAGGTTGCCATCATATTTTAGAACATTCAATAAGTTATTGTGAATGCAGTGTTGTTTAATATCCCCTGATTTCAAATGAGCCCCACAGTTCATTCAATCAGACTGTCACTGAATCCAAGGGGTTTCAGTGAAATGAAAGTATTCGTGAAGCCTGCCATTTAGTGACAAGTCCCTAAGTGCACATAGCATTCCAACATGTGTATATCAAGAAACACTGTCTTGTAATGTTTCCCCTTGCGACTCTGCCACTGAAATTTAAAGATCTCTGGCCCTGAAGTTTAGCCCCAAGTGCCATCTAGCAAACAAACAAACAGGGACCGTTCTCATCTATCCCCGAGTGGGCAGTCACAGTGGAGTCTGTGGTAAAGGAAGGAGGTACTCCCCTGGGCCTGCTTTGGAGAGGGGATCTGATAAACAAACTTTGGATTGCCCTGTGCCCCAGAGCTTAGTCATAACTCATCTGGCGGTGCTAATCTAGACACCCCCACTTCCTGACACCCTTCCATTACCTCAGCCCACTCCCTTTTTCGCACCAAGCCTTTAAACTAAACGTTGCTCTCACTCTTGTTACTCATCCATCATGGTGAACACCTATTGGGCTTCTTAATGCTGAGTTCCCAAAACTCCAGCTGTGTGTTTGTCTTTACGTTCCACTATGACTGTTTGCTTGAATGTCTCAGGACATTTTTTGTTTAAGATCCACTCATTCTAACATTGTCTTGTTGGGAAAGTGCTTCTGATGTGTAGCCAAACTGAATATCTGTTTCCTAATAAGGGACACATGGTATATCAGCAACAACTGATTGCACTTCCCAAATCAAGCGCCAGGGATCAAGTAGTGCTGGCCTTCCGGCACTTAGAATGAGGAAAAGGATGAGGCCTGATGACTTCGGTGTTGCAGCAGGGTTGTGAATTTTAGTACAGGTTTGTTTACTTCAGAAAAAGAGGCAATTTATTTTACACCTGGTGTAGCACCAGCAAGAGCCAGACAGATCTCACAGATATCATTTCATGCTAGCTTGAAATGGAAAATCATAGAGTGCAAAAGTACCTTAGTTCTAATGGAATCTTAGGCTATCATCCTGTAAGGCAAATCATGCTAGGTATAGAGTTATCAGAATTGTTTGCTGTAAGTTTGGATGTTGGCCAGACAATTTATATATAACCTTTTTGCTCTCATTGTAATGTTTTCACGCAGTGTTCTGTGATATTTTGATACAGGACCACTCAATCCAAGCATGTTTCCCCTGGTAAGCAGCTGCCTCGAAATGGAGAAAATGAAATTTGCTCCCACAAAACTACATTTATTTTCTCCATTAAATGAGATATCACTACATCTACCTAAACTGCATGGAAAATGTTAAAGCTGTATTACTTAACTGGAAAAAGCATTTCCATAAGACACCAAACACCGCCAAGTTCGGAGCTGTTTGGCTCACAAGCTCCTGGCACAGGCGGTTATTCATATCAAACACCATACTAATGCTGTTTTTCTTAGAATATATTACAACTGAAGTATTTCTACATCCTTAAGATGTGGCCATTTAAAATTTCGCATGGTCAGAAAATTTTGGGGTAATAGTTTGTTGCATTGTAAAGCTTATAAAATCATATGCATTATCTTATAGTTTTGTATAATATAGTTTAGTATATTTTTATAATACAGTGGTGTTCAGTGTAGTTCTGCAGTAAACCTAATCTGAATAGGAGTTAAGATGAATCCTAAGCACAGTTACTGATAGTAGCTAGGTCCCTTTAACCCTAGTATGCTGCATAAACTATTCTCCCCTAATGATTTCACAATAAGTTAAAAATCCGTCTTGCTATGAAGTGCTCCCCTGTTCCCTACTGTAGCTATGATGGGATAGGGAGTTAACCATCCCAGATTAATGCAACAATTAAGTACTACTGATAAAAACATGGTAAATTGATATATACGTCTTTAGAGAAAGTGTTATCATACAAAATGTGTAGGTGTAGTAGTAATAAAAACTAGCCTGTTGTGCTTTAGTGGTAGAGAGTCATGTTCAGAGTCAGTTCGGACTCTATGTGATCTTTTGGCACAGCAAAGTGTCTATCTGGTGCCCAAAAATGGCCTTGAGTAGACTTCTGATTCCCCCACGTTTATCTACTAGAGTAAGATTGAAAGTGATTTGTAAATCCATATAAGGTCATCTAGTTTATTTTTAGAGAATCTCGCCTAATTTAAACTTCTGGAAAAGAATTACAATGCAACATTATCTTTTTTGTATGCATATGGTTCAATTTCCAGTTTCATTGCTAATATTTTGATGTACTGTCTCTCAAGAGTATGAGATGGTTCATACCACAGGTATGGACTTTGTGCTTATCTGATCTGGCCCACATCTTGATGCCTTTATTCAGGCCAGTGCTTCTTCTTCTCTGGGGCTTTTGGGTACCTGAGTCTCCCATCTTCTGCAAAGGAAACTTTGATCCAATGGTCATGAAGGTATCTGACTTACTGTTTACTTACTCTGTATCACAGGTGTTAAACTCAAGGCCCACTGGCCAAACATGACCCACTGTAAGCTTGAAAAAAATAATGTTGAAACGAGCTGTAGTACCTTACAACACAACATTTTCACACCAGAATTCACACCAGACCTGCAGCATAGTGTATAACACACACAGGCTTGCATCTCACACAGCTGATATGCTGGCTAAACTTGCTGGATTTGATGCAAGTCATACCCATGTCTAAACATTTCACGTTCCATTAAAGCAAAAGAATGTTAAAAAAAAAAAAAAAAAAAAAAAAAAAATTTTACCAAA
>CM040997.1:13641619-13658181 GCA_022985145.1 Pangasius djambal
ATATTTCCACAGTGACAACTAGTGGATGAATTAATTGACTAGAGTGTGCAACACCTAATATATATTAAAAACTGTTAATCATATAATAAATGTTAACACCTCATAGTGCATACAGTTGAATCATTTCATTTAGCCAGTCTTGAATTGCCCTATTCTATTTTCAGATGTTACTGATGTTAATCAAAAGAATAGAAGATAATACATTAAAAATCAATAGCCTTATGGCCTTTCAGAGAATCACAGCAATAGTGATGCTGATGGGCAGAATTTGAGTTTGACACCCCTGCTCTATGTGATGGTTTTATTCCGGCTCTGGGCCACATCAGTGTGTAACTGATTGAATTTGTGAACCTACACTTTAACATTACAAAGCACTCAGCTTTTGTTCTGAAGTTGCCTTAGTATATCATTCTTGTGTTTGAGAGTTTATGATGTTGTTCTTTGGTTAGTCTGTAATGGTTTTTATTTGTCCAGATTTTTTATGTTTATCAGCAATCAGTCAAGGCAACTGGACTGGACTACTGCTTGACTCCTTTTTTTGTGTGGGCTTCAGCAAAATATACGGCCTGCCGCTCCTTCATTGTGTGCCTGGGCCCATTAGATGGTGGCTGCGTTCCAGAGGGGATACTGGGTCAGGGCAGGTGCTGAGGGATCGGCAGGAGTTTGCAAGCAGAAGGCGTTTGCTTAACCCTCCTATTAGGGTGGAAGAATGTTGGTTGTGGAGTAACTTGACCATCCTGACAGCATTGCTTGACACCTCAGCAATCTGTCACGGCAGTGGCGGTGCATGAACAGACAATAGCAGCTTGGCGTGCTCAGGCTCTCTTCTCAACACCATATGCTCGTGTTCTCACAACTCTTCTTCTTTGTCTGGGTGTAAATACGGTGTCTGAAATGTAACGTGACAGGAGTGTGGTACACGTTTTGTGGATCTTAGGAGTAGCAGAAGTCTGTAGGTGAAAAAAAAGGGAAAAGCATACATAACCTAAGATTGTGACTTCTAAGCTCAGAATGCTGGAATGTAAGATTTTAGTGCATCACATGCATTCTTTTATTTAGACATCACAAAATGTTGAATGTTACAAAGAATTAAGCATTTAAATAAAATGGCAAATGTACAGTTTTATGAGGTAATAGTAAAGTTTTGAAGGCGGCCTGCACTAGAATTATTATTATCAATTAATTCTGTTCAGAGCAGCTCCTATGGCTCTGAGACAAAATAAAAACCCTCTTTCCTCAGGACAGCAAGGAACACACGTTAAATTATAATATTTTAAGTATGTAAATAAATGGCATGCTATTATTTAATATGCTCCAGATGCTGTATGGCTTATCTATAAAATTACCTGTTTTTTTTAGGAACACAGGACAGATAACTGTGTGCAGTTGTTCCATGCTTCTAGTTATGAAGTACAGTGCACAGAAAATGAGCCATTTCACTTTTACTATCCTTCAGCTGGGACATATTAAAACAGCATTTTCAGCTTCATAGATGAACAAAAAAAAAGAAAAAAAAAACAAACCAAAAAACAGGCTGTATTCTTCATTACTAGTCAAATGACATTGTGGGTGCTTTAGATCAGTTTTAAGATATTATGAGTGCATCATGATTCACAACCTAAAAATACAATCCATCTGCCATGTACTCCAAATAGACAGTAAAGGCATACAAAAGACATTAATATTTTTTTGCATATTAAAATGATACATTTGCACTGTATCCATATTTAAGCATAGTTATGTAAAACAATGAATCAATGCATAAAACACATAAAAAAAAGTTTCCTGTATGTAAAAAATAATGGATAGTATAATTAATCTTTGCTATTCTTAGTGAAGAAAGGGCAGGCGGTAATTTCATACCGTGATGCTCAAGGTCAAAGTCATGTTTCTCACCTCCTGGCCCTGGACAGTGCCTGCACTTCAAGAATTTTGGTTTTCCTTTCACAATGGGTTTAATGAGTAATTAGACAAGGTGTATTTTACAGCAGAGAAATCTTTTTACATACATTCTTACATACATTCAGCTAACTGAATTCTAACTCGGATAAGAGTTCGTATGGTACACGTGAACCCTGGCCTGTATTCTAATTGTGACTGCTAGCGATAATGCAGTTAAAGGTCATCAAAGTAATAATAGCCCATATTAATAGAATAGCCAGTAATAATAAAAACTGGACTCTGAAATAAACAAACACAATCTGACAAGAAGTACCATCAGCCAAACCCTATTTTCTAGATTTCATATCAAACGTCTCTTTCACATTATACATTTTTGACTTTTGTAACCTGTATGCTAGGTTTTCTTCTCTGTTTTGACAAGAATCATGTACAAAAATGTATGTTGGTACAAGTTGTGTACTAATACAATATAATATGGGTCATTGGTAACTGTGCAACAACACTGTTTGCACAAAAAGTCCAAGACAATGGCTCATTTTTG
The DNA here is from genome assembly GCA_022985145.1 of Pangasius djambal. Taxonomy (NCBI): domain Eukaryota; kingdom Metazoa; phylum Chordata; class Actinopteri; order Siluriformes; family Pangasiidae; genus Pangasius; species Pangasius djambal. Next base: position 13,644,063 of record CM040997.1, read on the forward strand.
GTTTTTGGAAATCTTTCCAGCTGCTGCAAGTTCAGTGGGGTACCAAATGAGCGACAGGCTTATACGTGTGCAGTATCATCCAGCCTGCTCCTATCAAAGGTGATTTGCCTGCCTCAGCAGCTGACAGTAACCCACCAATGGCACTCGAGTTCATATCTCTGATATATAAAAATAAAAGCCAGCCAAGAATGCTCTCTTAAATCCCCAGAGAGTTAATCATCTCCTGTGATAATAATAGAAGCCGCTTCTCTTCTCTGAAGCCCTTTTTTTTCCATAAAAGGTGGATTATTGCAAATGAGTGTCACACAATCCATGTGTCATACAGTACATGTAGCGTACCAAACCACTTATAAGGTGTCCTGTTATAATGAATCATCGCCTCAACTGTAACCCTTTTTAACAATGTTTGTAAAAAGGTCTACGAAAAGTCCAGAGGTCGGATCATCATGGCAGTTGCACGGAGAGAGTAACTTGGCCCTTTGAAATAGTGCCACTTGATCCCATTGAGTTTGCCAATATGTTGTCCCTGGGTGTAGTACATCCCGTTCAGGTTCGATGGGCCACAGGCATCAAACCACCAGCCTGAAGATTAAAAGGTACAAAAGACTGAATCAGTAAATTAAATGCAGTAAATATAGATCAATATACTGTATATCAGTATAGATCAATAAAGTTTTTTTTTCATTACCACAAGAAATCCCACATTACTAAATCATAAAAGTGTAGCTATAACAGTATGCAGTAAATTCGGAATGTAACATAATGTCTATGTTAGTTCATTATTTACATGTTTACAGTTTTAAAAAAAGAGGAAGACACTGGACAGCACTGTGGTTTGTTTCGCAGTTTTATTTGGGCTTTTTCTAGAGTCATCACCATACTCTATGACCAAGACCATGAAGCAAGGAAGAAAACGCGTGATGAAAATGACTTTGCTTTAAGGTTTCTTTTTGGTATCTCAGGAGATTCTCTCATGTTTCATTATATAAACTTTGGTATAAATTTTGCCACAAATGTTTCTTCGAAAATTCCCTAGGAAAATTAAAATGAGAAAAAAAAAAGAGATTCGAGATTTTTTTCTTAGATAAAATAGAGAGAAAGGCCACAATTAGCATCAGCAAGCTTTAAACCCAATTCCGGGGTCACAAGGCAACTGCATTACCACTGCATCACCTGAGAAATTGTTCATCTTTGTGTGTCTGTTATTCAGTAGTTAGTTTATTGAGTTATTTTTCACATGTTGGCTACACAGTGAAATCAAGCTAAAATAAAGTTAATATTTGAGTAAATTGGAATTAAAATCTCTTCTACAAATATTTTAATAAGTTTAAATGATTGATTAAAATGTTTTCTTAACATATTAGTAGTACATTACTGGATTAAAACTTGCTCACATAAAAACATAAATAATTTAAAGTGAACGATAAATAAGTAGACCTGAGACTTTAGTATATTTAGCATACTCCATTTTTTTTAACCTATAATTAGTACATCTACAACTACAACAATAGTTGCAATATACTATACTTGGCACCTAGTATTCTTCTCTTAGTTGCAAAAGCTAGCATATGAAAACTATACTAGTGTCCTTTTCTCCAAGTACTTTAACATATAAAAAATACACTAGTGTACTTCTCTTCAAATATATTTAGACATGATAGAATATTAAAAAATAACCTGTACATCAATCCAAACATACTGTACATTAGTATGCTTGAAGTAAGCTCGGTAGTATGCTTGAATGAACATGTTACATTATTAACGTTATTCAGTGTTTTGAGATCTTTACTGAGACGCAAGAGGAGACACATTGTGAGATTAATGGGGTCTTTTGTCTCAGGAGAAAAGCTGAGAGACAGGAGACTCTAGGAGGTGTCTGTCTTTCATTTCCATTTGATCTCTTGTCTAGGAGAAAATAAAGAGATAATAAGGAGATCTCTTTTTAGATTCTTTCCTCCTATGTGACACGCTAAAGTCAAAACCAGAAAAAAAAAAACACTAGATCCTGTAAACTGGGAAGCTAGATTAAAAACAAGGAACCAAAAATGGCGAAACACAGCATGTAAGTACAGAAGGACAATGCAGGACTGTGCAAGCAGCAGAGGACAACAAGGAGTTTAAATACGGAAGTAGGGAATAAGAAAGAGGTGAAACCGATTAAAAAATAGTGTGAAAAGATGAAAAAAACTAAATATGAAGGATCAAAATGGGTGTTCACATATTGTAAAGCTGTGTGGATGTGACAGTTGTTTTTCACCAAGCAAAAAAAAATTTAACAAATAAAAAATAGGTAAGCCAGGAGTACCGGACTGCATGTTTTATTTGCATGCAACATGGGAATGCATTTTACAATACTTTTCTGTGCTGAATATTTCTACATTCTACAGCCTTTGACATTGACAGCTTGCACTTATGATAATTACAGAAGTATGTGATAGGCAAAGCCAACACTTCAGAGTGTACTGACAATGCACTGAGAATATCACCCACACGTATCAGGAGAGGGAAAAAAAAACAGCTGATAGAAATCTTTTCTGAATTCCTGAATATGATGAGATGAAATAAAAAAAATCTGTGCAGTATTGCTGTCCTTGTTTTTCTTAATAGTTTCCGCTCACTAAGTTGTTTGCTTGTAGCCATGAGGGGTACAGTCCTGTCTTGAAAGCCTTTCATCTGTGTCACATTACAGTCCATTAAACTCAACTATGCTGCGCCGGTCACACTCAGGACACACAGATATACAAACAAACATACACACACACACACACACACACACACACACACACACACACACACACACACTTCTCTTGCAGAATGTAACCACAGAATGTCCCTTGTGGCATGTATCACTTCTGTGAGAGAACTTGGCGCCTCTTCACCAGCCCAAATGCCACTTTCCTCTGTGACATTTCGCCTGACTTCCAAGAGCCAAGTATGCTGCCCTTTTATTGCCGTGGACCAATCTGGCTGAGGTCACTGACTGGATGCTAATATTCCTTGTTACCATGGTCATACATTTCAGGTATTAGATTGCATCATGGTTTTGGTCATGGCTAAGGCCAGAGCTTGATTTCCATACTAAATCAGTTGCACATACAGTGTACAGTGAAGTACACAAGCAAATCAAATATACCAGCATGTCCCTATCATTTATTCCATTACTAAGGATCATTAATAATTTTCAATATCAATATTTTTCAGATAACCTTTAAAAATGCCTTTGAAAAAAAGAAAAACGTATTGAAATCATTGTCATGGCAGGATCGGAAAGCTGTCGCAAGGTTGTGGCGGACTTTAACGGGAAACAAGGCAAGCACATCACGCACAACACTGTTGCCAAACTTATTAACAAATTCAAAAAGACTGGAAGTGTTGCAGACCAACCGAGAAGTGGACGTCCTCGCCCACATCCACTGATGAAGGCACACCTGAAGTGGTGCTAGCTTACATAGTCCCCTAAGTATGGAGACTTTTGGGACACCCTGTATAGTAGCAGAGAATTGCCAGGAAATTGTATATATGACATTTTACATATTCTAAGCCTGATACTAAACAGGTAAAGAAACACAGAGGTGGGACCAAGTTATTGTTTCACAAGTCAAGAAAGTCTCAGGTCTTGGCATTCAAGTCCCAAGTCAAGTCTTTAACTGTAGGTTTGAGTCTTAAACAAGTCATAATGTGCTCTTTACCAAATTTAAGGCCAGAGTAATAATTAATATAGTAAATTTATACAAATCATGTAGGCTTTTTAAAATTGGTGTTACTTTCTAGACAAACTTTATAAATCAATGGAAATATATGGGTATTTGAGAGGCACATAACTATGACTATAAAAACTGAATATTTCAGTTCAATTTCAAATGAGATGAAGTGTAGACTATTTTCACTAAGAGTACCCATCTATATCAGTTCAATTTGGTTTTGCCTTGGGATTGTTTGGTACAATTTCAAATGCTGAACAAAATATGAAGTTGTCGCCTTTTGCTTCTAGTATTCTTGAACCGCAGGTTCTACATGGTGCAACTCTTTTGTTGTTGCACACAACTATCATTGTAGGTGAAGCATACTATCTTTTGCAGCATGTTGTTGTCTAGTGCGAGTTGATTGGATATCTGACTGGTTGGAAGTTGACCTTGGAAAAGAAGACTGATGCTGATTTGCTGAAAATGAATTGTTTGTTGGGAAAAAGAATACTTGATTCACTGCATGCTTTTAAATGTATAATTTTTTAATCTTTGGTTTTGAGAATGTGTCAAGTCTTTCCAAGTCAAAGGGCTTGAGTCCAAGTGGAGTCACGAGTCTGAATCTAATCTGAATCTAAGTCGAGTCCAAGATACATGACCCGAGTCCACAATACTGAAGAAACGTGTTGTTATTATCTAAGAACAGTGTATAACTGCTGATATGATAAAGCTTTCTGTGAGGAGACGCTTATTCAACATTTATGGAAGGAGTCTTGGGTGTCAGTATCCGTGAGTTTTCCAACACAGAACAGTCTTTGTACTTTCCTCTATCTCTGCAACAAGACAAGCTACATTTTTTGTCTTACTAACTGGCGAGGGAAGGACTGTTTATAGCTGCTACAAAATAAGTGATAACAAGAACTAACTTCTCTCATTGACGTGTCATTTGTTAATGAATTAATAATTGCAATTGTCTATTTTCTGCCTGGAATAAATTAATAAATATTAAGGTTTGTATGTACATGATTTCTTCTGTGGTGCTTCCAGCAACAGTGATTAGTATAAAACTGTATTGCAAGAGGCACTGCAATGGTATGAATGGTGTCAGCGTTACCACTTTACCACTGGTTTCAAATTATCTACCAGGACAAGACCTTGTACGTTTCTCAGGTAATTGCTGGGAGGGCTCAACAGCTAAACACAGGAACTGATACATTACTGACTAAATGGATGACGTCTTGATGGTTATTTATCCTGTGACGCACTGAGCCCTTATGAGGCAGCAGATTTAATACATTAGCACAATAAAGTGAAAAGTCTGAATGACACAACGCCCGATCATTATCAGTAAATGTATGGCGACAAAATTGCAAAAAACATTATAGGATGACTGCTGAAAATTGTCAATATCTCATTTTAGAGAATGCTGCTAATTCCGGTTCCTTTCATGGTAGCGCTGACTATATGTATACTACTATTTAACTACTATAAAATTGTGTATACAAAATGCTTAAACTGCTGACTAGATGCTGTTTTGATCATGGTCACTCAGACACAAAGAGGCAGAGTGACTAGAAAATCAGTCAGAGGGGGTAGCTGACATAAGCACATTACTAATTCTGATTTTACCGGTCATCACCAACTTCCAGTAAAATCCTGCACAACTCAAACTGGACCAAAGAAAATGGCACAAAAATGTTCTCAAATGAAAACATAAACATTTTCATTTAGCAGTGGACAGTAAATTCACCACATAAGCTACATATAAAAGTAATCAGCTATTAAAATAAGTTAAAAGGAGATTATAGTATATGATAACTTCCAGTTTAGTGGTAGACACTGGTATCTTCTTGAAACTCTGGCTAGTTCTCATGACACATAAACTCAACATACCTGATCCTGATATTAAATGTACAGCGACAAAGCCATTTAAATGCACTTGTACTTGGCTAGCTCATGAACAAATTTTGCACTTGGCCACGCTTGTATTTTGAAAATTCTGCACTTGACTGGCTCATAAAAGGGTCTGGGAAGACAGGACCTCTCTCAGGTCCTGTGCTGTCACGTTCTGCTTAATGATGTATCCCAGCTATCTGAAAACCAAGTGCTTCCTTTGGGACAAGAAGGTCTCTTCACAGGAAGAGAGTAAAGAGTTCATGTATTCATAGAAGTCCTTGGGTCTTGGCTCATGTTGACTGACTCTTCACAGCATGTGGAGGTCCACAAAGACCTCATTACTCCACACTCAAAGCATTACACACCTGCTTTGCCAGCAAGTGGTGGTCCTGTGGCTGTTTAGCTGAGGGGACTGCGCTGTGTGACTGGGAATACCTATTGTGCTGAGGTCTACATGCAGAGTGGAGGTTAAATATACTGCAACATGCCTTTTGAATTACAATATTTAGAACACTCAATAGATTTAACAATTAGTAAGTAGTGTTAACTTAGTTCTAGCTTAGTCAGAATTGTTTAGGGGTGGCTGGTACAAATGTGCTCATGATATAATGCATTGCTCAGACCTAATAGTTTACTATTAACTATTGATAGACGTTATATTTTAGCCAACTCACCTAATATCAGCCATCACTGGTATTGTTTGATGTACACTCACTGTTCATTTTATTAGGAAGACCTGCATGCCTCCACATTTATGTAATTATCCAATCAGTTATTATGTGGTAGCAATGCAATGCAGAAACAGCTGCAGATGCGGGTCAAGAGCCTCAGTTAATGTTCACGTTGAAAAAAAAAAAAAGACCAGGCGATTTTCCAATCTTCAACTGTCCAGTTAAGGTGAACTTGTTCCTGGCTGACAGCAGTGGAACATAAAGTGGCCTTCTGCTGTTGTAGCCCATCCAACTCAGAGTGCATTCTGAGATGCCATTCTGCTCACCACAGGATGTATTTCACTTTTTTGCACCATCCTATGAAAACTACACGGAACAGCAGTATCTGAAATGCTCAGACCAGCCTGTCTGGCACCAGCGACCATGCCAACAATCAGGTCAAAGTCACTGAGATCACATTTATCACCTTTATGATGTCAGATGTGAACATTAACTGAAGGTCTTGACCAGTATCTGCATGGTTTTATAAATTACACTGCTACATTTATAACTGATTGGATAATTGCATAAATGTGCAGGTGTTCCTAATAAAATGAATGTCGTGAGTGCATATTGTTCACTGAGCTAGCCACAACCATCAGCATCATGCCACGTGTCCACACTTCTGTGCACAAGTTTTTGTCAGTCCAACATGGAAAGAACCTTTGAACACAGTGACAATAAGCTTTTTGGAAAGCTTAAAGTACCCAGCTTCTGGCCACAATGAGTAGACAATATAGCAATAGCAAGAAGTCTGACTTGTAGGTCTAAAGCCAACTAGTAACATTGACTTTGGCCATGTACCATTTGAGTGATTTTCCATGCACAGCCTAGAACAATACAAGAGATGGGATATCTATGTCTTGGTCCAGAATATAGTGAGGTAGAGAACCATAATGAGCATTTTGAGGGGATTAATGCATGAGTGTAAACTAAGATACAATGTTAATAATGATGCTGCAAATGCCATACAAATGTTTTTTTTGTTTTTTTTTTACAGGACTCACTTTGTTCTTTTTTTTTTGTTTTGTTCTTTTCCTCATTGGTCTTTGACTTTAACTCTGAGATATAATCACAAGCAGCAGATTCCTGTCTCTTACCTCCGGTCAACATCAAGGCGCACTTGCACATGCAGTTGTCATTGTCCATGTCTTTGGTGCTGAAGTCTGCTCCATGGATCACCAGACTACTCTGCCTCCCTGCTGTCCCACTGTGGCTCTTTAAGGACAATCTGAAAGCAGGAGAGAAGAAACTCAGATAGTGGCAATGATGAAGCAGTGAAATGCAGGATCTGAGACATTGGACACATGATCCCATTATAATTCTTCATACTAAATGTGTACGTTTCATGGAAATAAAGCGGCAGAAGGGAGGAAGGAGAAATCTGATTTGAATTACATATTAAAGAACATTTACTTTCTTTGTTTTAAATATTTCAACATTCTAAAACCTTCTCTTTATTTCCAAAAAAATAAATAAATAAATAAAAATCCCAGATTTTCAGTGTGGTCTCAGAGATTTGGACGTAATGTATGTAATGAACATCCAACAATGTATAGAAATTACAGTTAAAATTACACTGAAGGATATATCGCACACAGTATTGAATGTCTTTTGGTTGAACGTTGATTTTTTGGGTGGTGTTTCATTTGTGCCACTTTGCTGGTTCAGTTTTAACACAGAACTCCTTTTGTTTTAAGTGAAAATGTACAACACTGCCTAACAATATGGGTAAACTTTCATTTGATAAAAGAAGCAAACACATGCACAATGTTATATGGAAAGTAAATGAAGTCCATTGTTGTGTAATCTCATGCCAAAAGATGCTACGATTGTGCCAGCTCTACCCGACTAAAGACGATTACAGGTGCTATCAAATATGAGAGCACTTAAAACTATATCCCACACATGAGGCTGATCCTAGCTCATGGAGCCTGACATGCCTGACGTCCGCACAACATGTGCAAACTGCCCGATCTCTGTTCACATGTTACAGTGTGTCAGTGGTCGAGGTGACCACTGTGTTTAACAGCTTGCGTCTGTTTGTGTGACAGTGGATACACACATAAAGTGGGGCCAGTATGTACAGGGGCTGAGCAGTCTGAGCAGCACATGTGGAAGATGTAAATCAGTTGCCTTGAACACTGGTGCTGAGGGATGTGGAGAAGAAGGCAAAGGAGTACATGTGAGAGAACATCCAAATATGTTCTTCAAGACCACACAGCATTATGAAGCTGATAGATGATCCACAACATTGGGAGGTTGATAAAATGGTATATATTTGTAAGTAAATATAAAAGCAAGGTTTCTTTCAGCAAGCAGTATATACAGTTGCTTTGGGCTCCTGTGCCTCCAAAAGCCCTATAAAATTTAGTCAGTTTTTAAAATGATTGTAATATTTTGTGAAAGCACAGTGAGCATTTGGCTCTGACAGCCACAGAGTGCCACTTTTTGGTCTGAAAAGACAGAAATGTTACACAAGTTACATAAGTGCCATGGGAAGCAAATAAAGAAAATGGCAAAAGAGATGAAACAGGCCTAAATTCCACTAAATACCACTAAAATACTAACAATGAATGCTAACTCCTTGGATTTGCTTGGATCTGTTTGTCCTGCTTTTTGCTTCAGCTATTGAGCTTGTTGTATGTCAAATGAAGGAATTAGTGGTAAATTAGAATAAGATCAGCCACAAGGCATGTTCTTGGCATAGGCACCATTTTACAGAATCTTCAATGTATGTAAAAGCAAGCGAACAAACAAACACAAAACACCTTGTACTGTTTTCTTTGCTAAATCTTGCATTAATTTCTATGTAACTGGGACTCTTGGACTATTGGTACTAGCATGAGGATATGTTTTTCGACAAAGACATTAACCCACTCATGAAAGTTGCTACAGGTATGAGTATCTGCCAAATGCTGTAAATGTTGAACTACCTGCAGTCAGTGTCTGCATATCACACAGAATGGAGCACTAATACACTAGCCATATTTCAGACAGGATGTGCAATACACGTGCATGCTTAATCACCAAATGTGCTGGGGTCGGTACTGGTCGGTCATGTCTTATACTACAAAAAAACACTTTATGATTTATATGTTTGGCTGAACACTGAAAACTGAATGTTGCACTTCCTGTAGCAAATTCATTGTGTCCTCATATTCAAAAGTACTTCTTAGCTGTTTTGTATTGTCATTTATACAACTTCATTCATTAACACATCAGTACTAATGGAGTACTTAAAACAGCATATTTGATGCGACCTTCTCATGTTAGCGTGTTAGAATTTGTTGCTTTTGTTCTTCCGACCTCCTTGACCTCCTTGACCTCCCTCATTAAAAGCCGCGTCTTGGGTATGACTTTCCTTCCCTCTTATTATCCATTCATGAGGGGCCTTTTTCTCAAAACATGAATGCTCAGGGTCAAGAAACAACATTGCAGAACCAAGCCAACAAGGAATAAGGAACACCAAATGAAATATTCTCAGCCTCACACGATCGTGTCCTGAAATCCACCCCTCTTAATAGGAATGGACAAGAACGAATGAGTGTTATAAATCTCACTTCAGATGAGACTTGGACATGGAATGGGAAAACTTGATTGCATTTTGGTGGTGTTGAAGGCCTGTTGTGATCCACTAAGAGGGTGGTGATGCAATGTGAGGGGTCGAGGAGCCAAACTTGTGGTTATATGGTTGTCATTGCAACAGCCAAGTGGGAGTTCTGTTTTCTTTTTTTTTTCATTCCTAACACTTAATCGATCCAGCACATTTCCTGGTCACAGGTTACCTGATCACTGTAAAGCCGTCCACTTCAAACAATGATCAGGACATGACGTAATAGCGTGCAATGCAGAAGAATACAAATGGGCTGTTTGTTTGGAGATTTCCCTAAGCATCCTCTGCCAAAATCCTCTGAGAACCTTGTCAACATCCCCATGTTGATTGCATGTCAGAAAACGCTTATGTGTTCAACTATTCAAAATGCACCTGCCAATAGTCCCCCATTTTACAAGACAGTGTACTGTGTACAAAACCAGACAAATAAATGCATACCATTTCATTTTCTAACAGTTTAGGCTGTGGTGACTGCTTAGCTCTGATAAGAAGCTCAATCCAGGACACTAGGCAGCGCACACTCATACCACCAAACAGATAAATACACACCAGTTCATCTCAAATCAAGGTGCTGTGGCTTCTGCCTAATTGTGATAAGTAGACCAGAAAAAAGGAACTTCCATCCTTCACGTCCAAGTCATTATGATTTGTTATAATGTCTCACTGCTGTTTTAACAGCTCTCACCAAAGACAAGAACATCTGTGCAGCTTATAGTCTTCCTCTCCTCTCTCCCCATTCTTCACAAGCCTTTAAGCAAACCCCTGGTCAGCCACACTGAAATAATATAGAGCTCCCTGGGGCCAAGTCCCAGTCTGAAAAGCTAGATCTAATGCAAACTGAAAATAGGGTCAAATATTCTCTACCTTTCGCAACAGAACCCTAGGGAATGTGCCATATGTAAAATAAAGGAATTGAGGTTTGTTAGGATTGCTTGATCACCGAATATGTGACATTTGCACAGATTAATAGCAAGTGTAACATGGTATTTTGTCCTTGTTTTTTCTGTCTGTTTCGAATCTCGTTTTAGTAGAAATAGGAAAACACTCCCCATAAAGGCAGCTGCTTGTAATGTGTTTTTGAGCAAACAGCCCACCATGTAACAATACATTGCGCAACTGTCCTTCACATGTAAATGACAGTAATTCATGAGTATATTCACTCATTGTTTGCTTTGAATGTACGGTTGGCTGCCCCAGCTGTCCCAAATTGAGTTTACATTACATCCTGTCGGCACGAACAATGTTTTTTCCATCGGAACAAATGTAGGAGAATACACAGGAGTATCATATTATGCATAGAAGCAAAGCAAACACAACACTCCATCTCATTTAGATTAATGGAGCTCTACTGTTGGCTTTGCACTGTCCAGCAAAGAAGAGCCACAGAGATTAATGCTCGCAAAAGGTCTCCAAAGTAGTAGCAAAATCACGCAACACACAGTGCTCCATAGATCAGGACTCAGGTAAAACTACTTTTTAAGTAGAATGAAAGGGTGTAGACTTCCTTTTCTTTCGCTCTTGCAAATTTAGAACATGTCAGAGTCCATCAATATAATCATTGCAAGCATGACGGCCAACTCCTGTAGAGAAACCAGAATCAACCCTCAGTGCTCCTTTTATCTGTTTCCACCTAGCCTTCAGCATTACTGCAGTACCTGAGCTGAGCCCTTATGAGTGCACAATTCTTTCTGGTGAGAGGTATTACAGTACATCTACTTGCTTCTGCTTGTGTGCATGAAGGGCCGTATTTATTGTGCATAGTGAGGAGTTAATACCGAATTGATGTGCATTGGTATACAGAACCCAGAAGTAAACATGGACAGGGCGGAGTTTGCCATAAACCTGGGTGTGTCTCAGATATACGTGATTCTGTGAGCAGTTTCTTGCACAATATCGGCTCATACAAGGGGCAGTATTAAGTCCAGCACCATTGTTTGACAGTTTGATGTAACCACAATCACACTGAAATGCATGTTTTGGGATGAAAATACACTCAGAAATATAGAATACCATTTGAGGCCAATATTAAATATATAAATATCACAAAGTTAATTAATTAATAGTATCATCCCTTTAAAGTCCAAGAAAAGTTTTTTTTTTCTCACACAGCACATAGGAGGAGACAGCATATTAATAAGAAGCATCCTGAGAACCAAATTATTCATAGATAAAATTAGGAACATCACTAACTTAAAGTGAGCATTAAGCATAGTAGATGAGTGCTTGGTCAGCTTATCCTTCAAACCATGGGCATGCTTTTTTAAAGGAGCATGCATTAACAAAAATATTGGCATTTTATTAATTTGACAACTCAAAATAGAGAATTATAAGTGTGATGTAGCCTACATCCCATGCACACATTAGGTTTTTAAAGATCTCATAGCTGCATTAAATTGTGTTCACAATTAACTGTTGGCACATGATATATATATAAAAAAAAATACAAAATATTAGGATGTGATGGAAGTGTTATTTTCTAAGCTGTCAAATAATGAAGGTGAATGATGACTCAAAAACAAATTTGCAGTGTTTAATGTGACAATTACAACTAGGACTGTACATGCAGCTATACTGTATGTTGGCAATATTCTAGACTCATATTAGATACATGCTTGCTGTCTTCAAAATCTATATATCATCATATTAACCTTTTTATTTTCATTTTTAATGTTGTCTTGTTTTCATGTTAGATTGCATTATATTTGACAGAAAATAAGAAAGCTATCAGCTTTTTCAGTCCACATTTTCTATCCCCCCCTTTTTTTTAGCTTAAAGACAAGTCCTTTTGTCTAAATGTGGTGGTCTAAACACACATCCCATGTAAGGCGATGTTGCAGGTGTGAACTACACACAGGTTATTTGCATAATCTGACAATCTGACATTGCATAATGCCACACCCAGAAAATCAATTTATCAGCTGCATAACCTATCTCTGAATACGCATAACTTTTCCTGTGTAAATACTGACGTAACTAAGTTGATGAATATGTAATATAAGAGGAGTGGATGGACATTTGGGAGGAATGTGTTAAAAAAAAAAGAATAGTTGATTAAAAACACAACATGGTTCAGAGGCTCACATAAAATTGTTTCAATAAATCATGCAGGCCATAGATTCAATGTTAGATAATTTCTATGGCAGAAGTAGCAAGTTGCTACTAACTTGCTAGTTGCTAGTAACTTGATAAAAAGATACCTTCAAAAGGATCTTTTTTGATTAACTTCTGTATCTTAAATTGCCTGTTAACATAAAATAGTCAGGTAGTGAAAATTCATGAAGGCATGGGCCCATAAATCAGAGTAAGAGTGTTAATGTATTAACAGCTGCACTGTCTATTATAATCATATTTGTTATGATTTATGACAGGCAAACAAATGAATCTAGATCAGTAGACTTAGTCTGAGAAGACACTTGCCAGAGTTTACAGCATACTCATATCATTCAGGGATCTTGTCTGCCAAGTTCTTCTCACAAGTCTACATCAAATAGAGCTGAAGAGATTGTATGATTTCCCAGAGGCAAAAAAAAAGGAACTCAAGCCTTTACTGGTAAGAGTACAGGGATATTAAATAAAGATGTGGCATCTGCTGTAAGTATACCCATACAGCAGGAGAGCAAGATTTTTTTTTTTTGCCAGGATGTGAGCAGTAGAAATAATACTGAATAACCTCAGCATATGTTCAGTCACACACTGAAGAGGATATATTTATTAAAATGATATTAAATATGTGCGATTTTATTTCTGGCAATGAGTGCTGTTATTTAAACCCTGTGCATGTGCTGATTTTATGAAGTGGTGCACGAACGCTTGCCCACACGCACACGTACATTATCCTGACTCGTGGTGGTGGGTTTTAAGAAATGTGATGTAAGACCACACAATGGCTACGCTTGGCCAAATATACAGAGTTTGTCTACAAACACAGTATTTGAGTGCAGAGGTATTTTGACTGGGTTTGGAAAATGACCAGTTGTTGACCCTTGAATGTCGACAGTCTGTATGAACCTGTGCTTGTTACAAACCTGACCCAAGCATACTTCCACTCAACTATCCATAATACATAATGCTCTGGCCCTGCTATAGCCTCATATCCATTATTTTCTTGGATCTATGCTCTAGACATATATATATATATATATATATATATATATATATATATATATATATATATATATATATATATATATATATATATATATATATATATATAT
>CM040997.1:13658281-13683697 GCA_022985145.1 Pangasius djambal
TGGCTAAAATCCACAAAGATGACTGTTGCATATGAAGAACTGAAGAAGCCTCCAGACTGTACATCTGTAGGAAAGCCAGTGTATTCTCTTGGAAATTAGATGTCATATGCACTCACAATTGTAGCCGGTTTGTGGAAAATGTCTGTAATATGATTAAACGTACATACATTTCCATCTGGTTCCCTCTCTCTTTTAACACATTTCATTTTCTCCTCCTTTGAAGTTGCTCATAACTGCATTGGTCATAACTACAATTTCCATGCACTAGTACTGTATGATTCAAGCCCTCACATGCAGACTGGACACATGCAGGTATCAAACAGTCCTGCCAGGTTTGCTAACTTTCCCATGCCAATTTCATGCAGGGAAATAATGCTATTGTTTTACTCTGTTAACAACAACACGCAATCTATTTAATAATGCTAACCATTTTAGACGCATCAATGCAGTGTGCCAGCGTTCACTGGTTTGGCTGGATCAGGCTTCATAAATGGAAAGTGAAAAAGAATACACCAGGCGAATGATTGCGATTGCACAATCATAATTGCACAATTGTGCTTGCAAATATTAGCACGATTTTGTCCTGTCATCATGCTCGGAAGTTATATTTCTCATGTAAGAAACCAGGGTCACAGGAACCCCACACTAGTATTCTAAATACCCTCAGCTTTGTGTTTTAAAGCTTTTCTTGATTGCTGACACATTGTTAGTGTACAGTGGCACATGATTTTCTGTAACCGAAGCTCAGGTTTCTTTTGCCTAGGATACTGGCACAAAATTCTAAACACACTTTGAGTTGATGGTCATTACAAACTCCTTAAACACTTTTAAACATGTCATACAATGTTCCATCTCTAAATTTCATGCCTTAAGCATCTTACCAACAGGCAGAATTTTAAGGAAAAATGGAAAAAGGACGGAAAGCTTATCCAAAGTTTTTCGGAAGAAGTAATGCGCTGAGACGCGAATATGTACAAATTAAGTTAGAATTTCGAATTCTTATCCTACACTGTAATTTTAGCCTACTAAATATGACACAGAGTGACGTATTCAGAATTGAGTTAAGCGTTTAGAGTGAGGATTTTATACTGAAATTGTGCACATCAGTATTCAGTGTTATCTTGTGGTTTCATTAAGTTGTTGTATGCACAAGTAACTTGTGGAGCAGGTGTGATATAAACCTGTGATATAAACAAATACAAAGTAAGATAATAGAATGTGCTGGATCAAGTGCTATTTTCCAAGCTGCCGAATAATGATGGTGGACGCCATATTGTTAAATTAAACCAAATTTGCATAGATTATTGTGATAATCTATGCAATTCGTGCAGCATATTGGCAATATACTAGGCTCCTATTAGATCTATTTTATTTTAATATTTATTTATTTCAATGCTTGCCATCTTCTCATTCATATATTGTTTTTTATTTTAAAATTGTCTCTTGCTTTTATGTTACATTATTATTATGTTACTATTACATTTGACAGCAAAAAAAAAAAAAAAAAAAAGCTATTTCTGCCTTCACTCTGCATTTTCTATCCCTGATTTTTACTGGCTTAAAGGCAAGTGCTTATGTTTACAGGCAGTGGTCTAGACCCCACTGAAAAACACATCGCCGGATTTTCTACTCAATAAAAATCTGACAACCTCAGAGACGTGACCTACATATAGGTAATTTGCATATTCTGTGAGTTCATGCACAACATTATACTTGTTGACAATCCTCTTCACTGGCAATACAGAAATTAACTTTTAAAATTCCCAGATGTTATAGAGGCTGTTCTGTTGTGATTCAGTCTAACCTATCACAGTGAGATTTACCAAGTCATTCAGTTTCACATCACATGACATTTTGACTGGCCACCCCTTAGCTATGCCCATGCAAGCTCACCATGGTAAAGCTGTTTCTGATCAGTGTGCACTGATACCTGTTAGCAGCATAAATGGAGTTCTATATACCATGTCATGTGTGGACCTTATAACATAGCCAACTTCAACTTCATATGCCTTCTTGTTTTCCTTGACAAACTATACAACATTCATATTCCACGAACCAAGCAAGAGACCCACATTTCCCACACCAGCACACAGTAACTACACAGCAATAGTGTACCAGATAATGGAAAGGTTTACTATGCAGCAGAAGCGCAAACATGGTTGAAGAATCATATGAGACTCTCAGTTTTACTATATTCCCCCTTCCTTGATCCAACTAAATAATATTTCATGTCTTTACCATTTGAAAGCACCATGACTACAGTGATTAGCCGATGACCTTACTTCAAGCCATTTGGGACGTGTGTAGAGGATGTATGCACGCTGTAGTAGGGGATTACCAGGAACATTCCATATCAAGCATTCCAGATGTTTTCTTTAGTATTTGAACAGTGTTTGGCCAGAAGTATATCAGCATCACACACATCATACGTGACCAACTAGAAATGTACCAATGGACATTTTTAGATCTTCATAAAAGTGTGCTGTATATTTTGTCTCTTGAGATCACAAGGACCACATGTTACACCATATGTTACTTCAGTGAAAGTACATGGCAGACATTGCGGATGACTAATAGTTCACAGAGCCCTGATACTCTTTTCTGAAATGTGTGTAATTAAACAGTAATAATTCTCCTGACATAATCCAAATACATTTTACACACTCTGTCTTCTGAGACAAAGCATTGTCTAAGTCCAGTGAAGAAATTTTTAAGAGAAAAAAACATTAGATGCGTATGGTCATTAGCTGTAATTTATCACGCAGCAAACATGTGGCCAAGTCGTCTGATTTATTTCAGATTGTGTATGTAATTGGGCAATCATTAACTTGAGTAGTATTAATGTAAGTGAGAGTCGTTTTGTGATTTAGGTTACAGCATTAGCTTTTCTGTGCCACAGTTCTAAACCCAAGTCATTTCCTGGACAGGTTTAAGAGGCTGGCATTCAAGCAACATGGCAAGCCTCCACCGCTGCCTGTGATAAACAAGAAGTGTAGCACTTTGTAATACATTACGTTTTAAATGATTATCAGAGGTTTCCAGTGTAGGATTGTAGCCGTTCTCAGCGCACCACTGCTATATATGGTTTGTGTATGTGTGCGTCAATGATCATAAAGCATTATAACAATAAATCTTATTCTGTCTTTTCATGCTGTATGTTTAATATGCACAAACCAACAGTTTCAGATTAAAAGCTGTGAAAATACTACCAGAAGTGGCAACATCTCATACAGTTTGTTTAGACCCATGGGAACGGGTTTGCTTTGGCTAACGTTCCATACAAGCAATGTGTGAGTCTGAGACCACAACAGTTTAAAAGAACAAATCTATTTATAGAGACCAGAATGCCGATTAGATTCCTGAAACTTTTTACTGGCATAGGCTGTTCATAAGCCAGGACAATGTGACACACTAAAAAGCACAGCAAAGCTATATTATGATTAAATGAGCGGCGCCTGATCATGTGGGCTTGTGTGTTTAAATTGTGTTCTCAAAGTTATCATGTATAATGTTTACAAATCATGTCTATAAAAGGGAGAGATTGAGAGAAATTCATGCAGTGATGCTAGTTCATGCACCACTGGGGGCCACAGAAGCCCAATTCCAATTCCACTGAATTACATCGCAGCTGTTTGTCTCTCTCTCGGGTCTCACCAATGAAAGCTGTTTAATAATCCCATGAAGCTGGCCACTGAGCACGAGTGCAGAAAAAGGAATGTAATGCTGCCATTACTTTGTGAGTATGAATTCCACAATTTAGATACGACCCCGAGAGGACCACTGTGGTCTATACCTGACATCTTTTTCCTACTGAGTGTTACACTTTAGACTTGATCTGATATTGCCTCAAAGTACTAAACATATGATCTGTGTTACATTCTTCTACAAACTCATTGTGAAATAATCAAATTTCCATTTAAGGTGAAAAGAGGACAGTATGTTTAAAAAAAAAAAAAAAAAAAAAAAATTATCAGCAGCAACTTATCTAGCCGACTGACAGTCTCTGGAAGCAGTGAGGGAATATATCTGCTTTTAAGTGTTTGAACTCTCGGAATGGTTTGCTCCAAAATCTGGTTGAGCTCAAATGTCATAGCCATACCCAAATGTCATAGGGCACTTGCAATAGGGGCTTAAACTTTTAAGGGCATGACTGACATTTTCAGAAAAGTCTAATATTTAGACTGTCCAATTCTATGTAACATCTATCAGAATACCTGTGTAGAGAATGAAGTTGTGAAGTGGGAATAAGCACTTTTTATGCACAAAAAAAGATGTCAGAGCACTGTCTGGAGCAATGGCATACACGGTATTGCTAACATAAAGAATAAGCAATGGTTTTTGGATTGAAAGATTCAACATCAGAATAGAGCACTGCAGGATTTCCAGTACCTGTACTTGTTTTTCTCACTGCCGATGTGAAAGCGGTCATACTGGGAGAAAGCCTGATGTCCATCCCAGTCAGTGAGCTCCACGCGGAGCGCGTACTGTCTCTGGCTGGTCAGCATGTACACGAACTCGTTCCCCAGCCAGTGCTCAGCTGACACACTCCCAAAGCCCTGGAAGGGAGAATGCACCCAGGGTCAGTGCAGGAATTCAGGAGGGTTACTGATGGGCCCTGGAGCAGACCATGGGAAACATAGCCCGGTCCAAGAAAGCTCAGCAATCAGCAAAAGCAAGCAACTTAATTTATCTTGTTTTCTAAGATTATAATTTGAAGGTTTAAGAAATGTTGATACATTGATTGTATCAACTCTTTATGAACCAATTTACAATAATATTTGTAAATGCAAGCTGTTTGAAGAGTATTATATACATTACTAATGCACAATGCACTGTGTACGTGCAGCAGTTCACAGTCTTTCTCTGAAGTAGACATTTCGCTATGTTTACTACTGTGTCTTCATTTGGCAATTAAGCCTAATCTCTTAATATAACAGTAAGGATGCCCCTCCCAGTAGAACTTCTGAGCACTTTTCAGATGTGTACACAACTGGCTCAGCTCATTTAACTTGCTGGAACAGCTTCTGAATAATGTCTTAATGCGCAGTAAGTACAAAGCCCCACACGACAAACTCTACCTGTTTACAGTGCAACAAATGAGCACCATATGGTACTGGATAACACATCATATTCTCCTATAGTCCCTCTTTTCTAAGAAATTGAATATGTAGTCCTGAGTAATCATTACATTCAGGAAAAATAAGCTGATGATATAATTTGAAATCATGAAACGGTCAATAAGTAATCAGAATGATCTTGGGAATGAGCCGACTGTGTTTGGCAGGGGCTGCAAGTAATTGTGATAGCAAACATGAAGGAGATATTCCTGTGTTACAGACTGGTCTTTTATTAGGTGCTGGCTATTGATTTCAGCATTTCAAGGTGATTATGATGCCAATGATTTATGATATGAGATATGCATCTGGTCTAAGGCAAGCCGTGTGGGTGGAATAATATTATCCCCTGAATTCTTCATGTTGTGAGTCTGTATTTGTTGTCAAGGTGTGGGCAATGTAATTGGATTTTAAAAGCCAGACATTTGACTTTGGTGACATATGAGTAAACCTTCCCTTCCCTCTCTAACCCACCCCCCTTACTGCTGCACAATTTCTCACGAGAACTGTATGAGTAGCCAAAGAGGGAAGTGGTCAAGCGGGGCATCCTCTTGGGTGAGTGGTTGTGGATAAAGCTCAATATTAATGTGCTGTGTCGCAATAATCCTCTCTAAGGTTACAGGTTGTCACGCATCACTTCACTAATAGGCATAAATAGCAACCTTTACAAACCTTCTCCACTACAGATAAGCCAAATCACTGCTGAGCCAAAACCCAGAAATGTATTTCAGATGTCTCACTAGGCTACTCAATTTCATCATCGTGCTGGCATTCCTAAATATGAGTTCTGTACATTTATAAATTCAGAAAACTTTATCATCATGCAAGACTGTGGTGCAGAGCATTTAAAGATGAACTTGTTGATCAGCAAATGGACAATATACAGTCCATACAGTATGAAACTGATTCCATTTTCTAGGCAGTTCTGTACTGTATTAAATGCTGTTTAATCTGCCTTTGTTTGAGCTTTCCAGCTCAGTGATTCAACTCCCAGTACATCTAATTTATGTGATGGTTTAAATGTGCAAGGAATTTATTTTTAATGGTTTTTTTTTTTTTTTACCGTGAATGTCTCTTGATGATTTCATTGGTGTAACATTAGGTTAGTACAGGGGTTCTCAAACTCTTTGCCGCCAGGGACCCCTTTAATAATAAAATCAATTCCATGGACCCAACACTGATTTCTGAACATAATCCAACTATTCAAATATTAAGCTCATTATTTAAATGTGCACAAAAATATTTTGGCTATTTTTGTGGTCCCGTAGACATTTTATTCCTGAACCTTCCTCACACACAACGCATTAAGTGCAAGTTGACTTTATAGACCTAACTGTTTTTAGTTATGGACATTTGGATTAATCCTGTTCAATTCAACTAACCTGTCGCCACTGTAACAATATTTTCTTTTAAATTATTGATCGCTTGGCTGTGCTTCATAGACCCCACTTTGAGAACCACGTGGTTAATGTATATTCTGCAAATGATTAAACTAAAAATGCTTATAGTGTATTATAGCACTGATTCACTGGTCATGTGAATGGAGTCTTAATGCAGCATTAATTTCACACGGTTGATAAAAAAAAGCCGGGTCTCTTGGGACTCATAATGTTAATAAAACCCCTGATAAAAACTATAATGTTACATCTCCGCATCCCATGACGTTTGCTGAATCCGAGCTCTGTTGACAAAAACCTCTATATCACTGAAGAGTTGCCTCGTGTCTATATCAGCTGCAGTCCTGAGAGGCTCATATCTGGTGATTTCTTTGCTCCAAGACACTTCATTCAACACACCAGTATATTTCTAGTTTTACTAGATGTGTTAGTAGGGTAGGGTAATTTGGGCATCCCTGGTATAGATCATGCGTGCATGCGAGGCCAAGGGTGTAATGTGCAGAATAATTTGTTACTGCCCCTGGACTTCAAGATGTTTTCTCCTATTAATAACGGCAATAAAGTTTCATACATCTGCTTACTGTTCTCCTGGCTGTCCTAGACATCCTGTCAACAGCCTAAATGAAGGTTGGAAGTGTGATATTAGTTGGCTTACCATCTTGTACTCTTTCCATGTCCTCTGAAAGTCAACACTACCATCCTCTCGGCGTTGAATTACGGTCCATCCTCCCCCAGCAGATTCCATATTACAGTATACCTGCACACACAGTATAGACACACAGTATAGACACACAGTATAGATGCACACACACACACACACACACACACACACACACACACACACACACACAAATCCATTAAAGCACATTATTAAGAGAAACATCCAAGTTACAGTACATATTAATAGTAATTGTTTATTTTATTTTAAGCCATATTAGGCTACGCTGAATTCTGGCAGCCTGGCAAATATGTCCCTAACTAACCACGTTCCAGACATGGAAGAGCAAAGTCATCCCTTTTTTCGGACTTAAAAGGATTTAGACGTTATAGTTTGTTCTGATCATCTTACACGCTCTGACATAAATATGAAATTCTGACATTTTTGTGACAGCTAGAGGAAAATTTGCCTTTTATGATTGATAGTCTAATTTCTTTATTCATTTTCTTTCTTTTTTTTCTTAGCTTGTCAACACTATTATAGTAGATGCACTGAAAGCTGTTAGACGTCTGTGTTGTTCCCGCTTGATTAAAGATATCAGAAGAGAAAGTTCTGTGATATTTTTTCCAAGTGTAATCTAGCTAGTGCACTGTTCACTTGAACTAATATTAGCTAGGACTATTATATATATATATATATATATATATATATATATATATATATATATATATATATATATATATATATATATATATATATATATATATTTTTTTTTTTTTGCTAGCTAATTAATACACATATAACAGCAGATAGACAGATGTTCCCAACAAGCTGCTTTTTTTTGCGGTCTGGCTAAAGTAGGCTTGCCTACATGTTTAGTTAGCAATTAGAGCAGGGCAGAAGTCCAGGTCTAAGATCAGAGTGGAGACAAAAAGGGACACATGGCTGTAATCTAGCCATGTGTGGCTCAGTGTAAACCAATAAGCGGCAAATCGGTGACTGCCGCTCTTTGGTGGTGGAAGAGAGATTTTGTTAACCTCACATACATCCAGCTGAATACACAAAGTCCAGTCAGGGGACAATTACCCGAGAACCACAGACTTGACTTGTGGTGAAACTAGACACCCAGGCACATGTCTATACACACACAAACACACAGATACCAGCTACACTGAAAAGTGCGTGAGTCATTCTGTACCCAGGACATGGTCATAAAGCCCTGTTTACCTTACCCAAAATATAAATTCCTCCAGTTTTCACACTATAAAATATAGCCTAATGGCCTGCAGTCTCGCATATATGACACAGAGCTTATCAGAACCTCTCCAGTTCCCAACCTTATCTTTAGAACAGTGAAAGATAATCCAGTCCATCAGCTACTATACATTTTGGTTAGCTCAGTTTCAAGCACAACCTCTGATTAAAAAAAGAAGAAATCTTGGACTGACTGAAGGTCTTTGAGTACTGGATTTGGAGCCATTGATATAAATAAGTGATAAACATAGTGTAAACTAAATGACCACTCCACCCTAACACTCACTGCACTCAGGATTATCTTGCTAAACCAGCAACTGCGTCAATGTTGCTCGCAATGGCTTGCTTCCAATCTACCAATGTTTTACATCAGCTTTTTTAATGGACTATTATTGTGTTTCCTAATCTGGCTCTAATATGCCCATAATATTCTCATTAGCCTTGTTGATTAACTGATGATTTCAGTCAGATATGTTCCGAGTAAGAATTCACTAAAATAAGCAGTAGAGGGTGAGAATGTGAGAACCAGAATGAGGGGAAATCTTTTAAAGGTCTGCATTTCTTTTTTTTTTTTTTTGCATTATGAGAGATCTTAAGAGATCTGGACACACACACACCTTTTTAGTTTGTTGCGGACTGATGTTGACGGTGTATACTCCATTCTTCTGGAAGCCTGCTTCATAGAGATCAGCACAATCCCGGAATTTCTTCTCCTCGTCCGCTTGTTTTGTGCTGTTGGGCACCACTGTGAATGAAAGATAGGGTTAGCTACTTGATCTCTACATGGAACTGTCCATTATTTTCACTGTTTGAATTTTGAGAAACATGACCATACACGCTTCACTGCTGTAACTGTGTCTTATTATGTATCCCACAATCTGTCACCACAAGGGCTTCCATTTCAACAGAACAAGATTCATCCATATGAACAATCGACTGACTGACGTTCTATGACACATATAATACTAAAAAGCAGCGGGTGATGATAATCTTCACGAGTTCTATTATGTTCATGCCAATTGACGTTTATAATACCCATGTGAATGTTAAAACGGAGGTTTTATGATGCAATGCTTTTGGAGTAAAAGCAGAGAACATTTTCTGAAAAGACATCCAGCAAGGATTAAATATATGTATGGTTTTGATTGGCAGGGAGTGTTCTGAATTTATTGCTTCTCAGGATAGGAAAGGGATTGAATGTGTTTAAAATCGTATGACACCTTTTACATCTCTGGTTAGACATGCACAAATCAATCACACCTTGCACTGGGAAAAAAACTGGGACATTGGACTGCAGTGATGGTATAAAAAGTTATTCTGTATGAGACATGCCAGTCAGATAAGAGAATAAATAATATACACCGACACACCCACACAGAAAATTCAAAATACAGCATCATTTTTCCGACTGAAATGTCTGCAGCGAGGAAATGTGCATATTGAACGTGAAGAGAGAGCACCGTACTCAGGTCTGCCAGAAAGGTCTCTGCTGTTTTATCGATAAGATCTTCCAGTGAGTGGAAGTGAGTGACATGTTTCCAGTGCGAAAGCTCTTTAATCAAAGCGCTGATCTCTTGCACCCAATGAGGAAACGTCCGGCTCGGTCAGGCCTCTCAAAGCCTGCAGCTGGCTCTCCCTCCATCTGCACATAATTACCACTGCCAATATTTTGAAACTAAGCAAAGGTCTGCGGACAAAATACTACAAGCTATAAATTTCAAGTTCCTGTTATAACAAGTGGTTTATATTTACACGCCAAGTCCTGGTTATATCTCTGAAATTTCCTCCCAAGTCTTCTCTCTTATGCTCTTAAAGAGCCCAGCTCAGCTTTCACACCCTTGTTTTCACTGTTGGGGCTGTTTTGGGAGATGTCACCGCAGAGCAGGATGGTGTTTAGGCCTAGCTTTGATCCCTGGCGTGAGCGGAGATAGAACGACCTTCAAGAGAGACTATTATAGCTGCCTCGCTGTGAAAGAACCATGTGTCAGTGACAAGAATCTCCCGCAGTGACAGGTTCATAGAGTGGAACTGCATGCTGTGGAGTCTAGCACAACAAGAAGACAGACCTGTCCAATGGCGATTTATTGCTAGACGGGAGCCAAAGCAGCTAAGACAAAACAGAGATCATGACCATTGAGCATGCAATGTACCTGTGGATGTCCTATCTGTAGCTGAATAAGGTCTGTTCAGATGGATGTCCTACTTGGACTCAGACTGGAGCTCATAAGAAATAATATTAAACGGTTAATGAATATAATGGTGACTGGCTGTCTGGTATAAATGAGCTAGAAAGGGTTAAGCCCTCCTGCGCTTACAAGAAGAAAAAAAAAGGTTACTTTTTTTTTTTTTTTTTGCTATGTTTGACATGGCATATTGTTTAGTTTTAGTTTGTTTTTATTGAGAAGGCGCATGTGATTACAGCATGATTATGGACTTCAAAACAGTTAACTATCAGTCTTTCAATGTGTGTGTTCCTGTGCGTATGTAATAGTTTTAGGCCTACCTGATGAGACTCTGTGCTATAAAGATCAAGCCTAATGGTTGCGAAAACACAGTACAAACATGATTCCTGAGATTTCTACCACAAAAGAAATATTTAACAACTAACTATACTAAGAAAGAAAAAAGGTGAGTTATTGATATGTAGTAAAATTGGTTTTAGCCTTCTCATTCAATATACTTCAATAATACTTTACTAATAATTTATTTCTTGACCACAATAATTGTAATTATAAATGCAAGAACTAACATTTCAAATAATATGTTTATGAGACAACAATTATTAAGGAGATATGCAAAACCAGTATATAAGAATATATATGTCCAGTAAATGGTAATATCTCTGATGAGGGACGTGCAAGGTCAGTGTTCCAACATTCTTGCTAGGTGCAGTGTAGACATTTTTGACAGGTGTTATTGATCAATGTGTGTGTTTGTCACCATGCCACCAGAAGTCAAAGACGTTTTCGCTGTGTGGTAACATCTGGACTCAGTCTTATTGACATAGCTCATTGCAAACGTGTACTCACAACCACAACTGCATCCCAAAAGATTTTTCTCAAATAAACACACTATAATTATTCAGAAACTGAGGATATTTTTAAACCAAATGCTACAATTCACAAAATGGTATAATGTTGGCAGTAGGGATTCCCAAGGATAATGAAGATGCACTTAGCACTAAACAATTAAACATCATGAACTATTAAACAGCTTGTGTCCTGGCACTAAGATGCACATGAATACACTATTCTCTATTTACATATGAATTCTTGCTCTTTCAGTAGGGACTGTGGGGAGTTTTTTGTGAAAAGCACAAACAGGCAAAAATACTTCTATAAATCAGGACTTTAGACAAGTAAACGTTCCTAAACACTACAACTCTCCTATAAAGAATTAAACTGAGACTAAGATCAGGCAAGAAGAGCAAATCTTGTTTATGGTCAATATAAACCAGAAATCCCAGACACTCAAATGGCTTTAAAATTTGAGGGTGTATTAGCATCAGATGAGCAATGAAACCATACGAGTAACTGAACTGGCACTAGGCTAAAAAAGAGAGCAGAAGTAACGACTAACCGTAGCCAATTCATTTGGCAAACCAGAACATTACATAAGGCTCAAAGCATCTAAGTAATAGTATGCCAAAATCTAACAGTTTCATTTCAGACGCATTTATTTCAAAATCCATGAAAAGTGCCATGCTGAGGTGCAATATATTTCTAGAAAACTAAACCCAGTGACTGAAACAACAATACTTTGCAGCACCGAGGCTATGGTAATCAAAGATGACTGATGCTATTCATTAGGTGCGATAACACTGCACAGAAAAAGAAAATTATGTGTAGCAGTGAGGGATTCGTAGCAGCCGCCCAGAACTGGGCTCAGTTACCATTAAAACACGATTTAGCTCCCAGAGTTCATAATATGTTTAGAAGTGATAAGTGTGCTACGTAGATGAGCTCATCACAATCTGGAAATCACAGATCAAACATCCATAGGGAGCAAAACAAATGTTGAAGCTACTAAAAGAAATTAAAAATAGAAAAATTAACGACAGCTGTACATGACAAGTATTTAATTACCATAATTTTAATTTATGCTCCACTGCCTTCAATAATACACTGATTACTTAACTGAGAACACAAGCCATTTTCAAATTCTGCTATTTTCAAGTCTGGAAACAAAGACTAATTCATGCAGACCCCACACTGCGATATTATATGCCAAACATTTCTAATGATTGGCTTGGTTAGGAAATAGATGTATGCTGTCCCTATTGAGGAACCCCTGACCCAGTTTTAAATTGCAGTAGGGGTGCCATGGTAGTGTGAACCTTGGAACCTTCCCTTTCACCTCCAGAACATAGACTGTCCCGTTGGACTCATTAAGCTTTGACTAATTCAACCAGGGGTGAGGAAGGTGACCTCTATAATGGACTCAAAGCTACAAACTGCCGCATAAAAGCAAATGAGCAATCATAAAACAGCAGGCCAATTTTAACCCAATTTTTTTTCCTTTTAATTCTATAACTCAAATGATTTAGTTACCTTTAAGGACAGTTCAGACATGGTTCTATATCCTATATTTCTACCACAACAGAAATATTTAACACCTAACTATACTAATGTGTAGTCCAGAATAATATATTAGGTTTAGCATATTGTAGTGGTAGTATTGTAAACAATATCTGACTAAATTAACTAAAAAAAAACAAGACTTGAATAGTACAAATCAGCAACCAAGTCATGAGTTCTCACCGTCTCTTTCATAATCTTCGTGGTCTCATTTGGAATCACAAAAATGCAGACGTCTGGTTAAGAGAGTCACTTGGGTGTCAGCTCAATGTCCTAATGACAGAAAGAGCAACAGGAAGTAGCTTTGCTCACAGTGCCCTCCCAGCAGGAAGTGGAACTTGTGCCCATAGGTCTGAAATTTCTTTGCACTCTAGCCAGTCCCAGCACAGACATCCAGGGTAAATTTTCTGTGACCACAGAGATCTGGGGCATAAGCAAGGTCAAAAGGGCAAGCCTTGGTTACAGTGGGGGAAAAAAGAAGTACTTTGTTTGCTGGATTAGCCGGTGTTGTCGTAAGCCCAGCTCTGACAGCCAGGGAGAAATCGCTGGCCTTAGACCACTGTGGCTGTGGAAAGGGGAATTTGGTGAATTTGAAGACATTTGAGGATTCAGTAGGGAATTCTGTAGGCCTCCAAACTCAGGAGAATTTCACTCAATATCAGTAGCATAATTCTCAAAATCGAGAGCCTAGACACACTAAATACTTTTTATCCAAAATTTAATTGCTTTGTCTTTACCGTCTCTATATTATCTGTTATCCTGTTCTGTAATAACCAGTTATTTAGTGGTTATTTTATTAGCTATCGTTTAATCACAGCCAGGTACATTGTATGTAGAATTTTCTGAAAAAAAATAATAATTCTGCTAGAATTGGCTGACCGATAAACTCATGTAAGGCGACCATGACTGAATAAATACTGACACATATACAGTCATTGAGGGAGACATTATAGAGGCTCAGCCTGTAACTGCAACGGGGCCTGTCTGACATTTCGGTCAACTGTTAAAGCGCAGGCAGTGTGCTGAAGCGTGATAAGCTCCATCCGTTACAGCATAATACTGTTCGGAGCAAAAGGTACAGAAAAGGGGGTGATGTCTTTCAAAAAATCACAAGTCTGTTTTCTGCAGTGGATTATTTACTTTTGTTTACATTCTTGTTTTAATTCATATGTACAAATGATGTAGAAAGAATGGTAAGGCTTTTGTTCGAGGGAGCAGTACCTTGAGCCTTGCACACCACATAAATGTTATGCTTTGCCATGGCTTTAAAGTTTAATCTAATTCAACATTGACCCATTGTCGCTGACCTTTCCAAGCGCAACCAGTGAGATAATCAGCTGCATGAGGCATGGCAAGAAAGCCATTAATTTTGTACAGGCTTGAGATTTTGCACAACTGCATCTAAACACAATGAATTCGGTGAACAAAACCTGTATCATCTGTAGGTACCCTATACCTATAACAGATATAGTTAGATTTAGAAATAAATTATAATCTAAATATATCTAATTCAGCTAGAATTGAACTGTTATAGGTATAGGTGCACACACACACACACACTCACCGATCACTTTATTAGGAACACCTGTGGCTTTAACTCTGGCATGGTTGTTGTGACAGATTTTCTGATATGAGTATTTCAGTAACTGCTGATCTCCTGGGATTTTCACACGCAGCAATCTCTAGAGTTTACATAGAATTGTGCAACAACTGTGCAAAAACATCCAGTGAGTGACAGTTCTGGAGGTGGAAACATCCTGCTGATGAGAGACGTCAGAGGAGAATTGCCAGATTAGTTCGAGCTGACAGGACGGCCAAATAACCACTTTTTACAACCATGGTGAACAGAAAAGCATCTCAGAATGCACAACACATTGAACCTTGGGGCAGATGGGCTACAACAGCAGAAGACCACACTGGGTTCCATTCCTGTCAGCTAAGAACAGGAATCTTATGCTACAGTGGGCATAGGCTAGAGACTGCACGGTTGAACATTAAAAAACTTTGCCTAGTCTTTTATATATAAGAAATTTATGTCCAAAATTTCTAAAATCAGATAACTGAACATTCAGAGCTATCATATCTACACTTAATTCATGAGTATAGGCAGAGTGGGAATTATGGAAGGTCAGGTTTCTGACACTCCTAATTAACAGCTTTACCCCCCCCCCCCCCAATTAAAATAAAAACAAATGTTAGCCAATCACAACACAGTGGCAGCGACGACATTTTTGTGGTTTCTTCAACAATTCTGAATGGCAATGATTGATTATCACTATGCTAATCTTATACTTTCTTTAATACAAACTTTACTGTTATTTTGTGGACATTGACAATGGTGAATTCTCATAAATAATGCTGAACATATTTGAAAATGATTAGCAATGAGTACAGATGAAAGTTCTTACCTGAAGTAAGCCTTAATTAAAAGCCACAACTACAGTGGTGACTACACACATCGCTACCTTTCCCCATCAGTATGATTACAAGTTCAAAATATTCTTGCCTCTTACACTCAGTCTTAATTGCAACCCGATCAATGGTACCACTTTAGAGATTAGAGTGCTATTTACTGTCGTGCAGAACTCATGTGGATCATTTTCTCTATTTGTCTTGCATGTCACTCTTTCAGTCTGTCATTCTGATATGTGGAAAAGGTGTTCCACTCATGTGTTTTTATAAATATAATAGGGAGCGAGAGATTGGGTAATGTGGAGGCTTGTGGGAAATGAAGATGTGTATTTTTCTACTTCACTTTCAAACTGTCAGCTAAAAGATGGAGGCTAATAGAAAAGGAGCAAACACTGAAAGCAAAGATGGTCCTGACGGGGCCCTGTATTTGGGGTGGATGCATTACACTTGTCTATCGCACTCACTTTCCAAATGTCTGCAGGTGTATTATCAAATTTAACGATACTCTACGTTCATCTGAGTACAGAATAATACACAACTGTTCAGGGATTTTCAACTTCTGTTCAGTCGTTAGAGGGTATTGTTACTGTGATTATTTGTTCAACACTGTAGAGGTGCAGAATCATTCTGATCCACTTCAAAATTTTGGCAATCTGCTCAGCTAAGTAAAATCCTTGGTTTCTTTGTGTATTTGGATAATACTGAATACATAAACACTACTGCAATATTCTTCTCCTTAGTAAGTATCAGTGTCTGATCACAACCACCTGTTTTGAAGGATGTTTTTTTGTTTTAATTTATCTTCTGGGACTATGCAAATATTCATATTTTCTTAACAAGTATGAATTTAACATGTTTTGTAGGTACATGCTAACCAGGTGCTATATGCATGAATAAAGTCTGTATACAATTAGCAGTATTTAACTGCTTGGGCCGCTTTTACCACATGCCCACCCAGTTTGGTCGTTTCCCCAATTCCCATCCCCTAGCTGGCCCTGCCATATCACACCATCCAGGGAGGGTGAAGGCTAGCACATACTCCCTCTGAGATACATGAAGCCAGCCATCACATCTTTAGAGCTGCTGCTCACGCTACATCACAGTTCACTTGAACACACTGAGAGGAAAGAGCTAACTGCCATCTTCTGCATACATGAGCTTATATGTGATTGGATAGTGTCGCTATGATTGACACGGGAGAGAGTATGCTATTCTTCCCACCCAGATAGCATGGCCAATTTTACCCGTTTGGACTCCCAGGCACGGATGGCTGTGGCATTGTCATGATTTGAACTCCCAACAACAGAGTGAAAGCTTTTCTGTTGCGCCACATGCTTGACTCAAGGAAATGGGATGGGGGTGGGGGGGAAGGATAATTGTTGCTCTTTTGCACTAAACAAACTTTGTAAGCACTGTGTAGGCCAGTGACACACAACAATGTCAAATGGCATACAATAGTGCATTGTAAATAAAGAAACTAGTGATTAGTGTAAATATAGTGTTCACATGCTCTTCATTTTTAAGCTATAATAAGTATATAGAAGGCTACATTGCTCTTACATCAATTTCTAAACTAGAGCTAAAACAAAGACCAATCTCAGAATGCACAAGTATTCCACAATATTTATGTGCATTGGTACATTTCACCTTAGCATTTTGGGAAATCAGAAAGTCAGAGCTGATCTGTGCAGCATTTCCATACCTCCGTCCTTGGAGCAGAGGTTGAGAAGGCTGTGCACGGTGTCCATCAGATCCTGCTGTTGCTTCTGCAGCACTGTGCTGTTGCCCGAGGCTTTGCCCAGCTGGGCTTCCAGCTCAAGAATCACTCCACTCTGCCTGACCACAAGCGCCTGCAGGTTGCTCTTTTCCTCCCTCAGCACCTCCAGCTCCTCCCTGTGCCTCGCCTCCATTTCCTGCATCTTCAGCTCCAGAAATCTGGGAGACAGACATACAGTGAGGTGAAAGGCAGTAGAAAGGATGACACACCAACAGAGGTGCCAGGGACACAAGGGAAAGAGTGGAAAGCATTTAAGGACAGAGTGCAGCTGTGCGAAGCTGTCCACACTCTGCTGCAATTGTTCTGCGTTATAATTCACACACCATAGGAGATTAAATTGATTTAGAATGGCTATATTAGGTGTGTAAATATTTATATGAATTTCCTCAGTATCCATGACTGAAACACTGGCAGAAGCAATCCAGATTTCATTATACACATTTGGGGATTAGTCTAAGGCCAGGCAGGATCCAGTTGTCTTAAGGTTTTATTGCTCATCTTGGGTATATGATACGCATTACCCTGTGTATGTTCAACAGAAAATAGCACATGGATATCAACTTCTGCATGATGACTTCCTGAACAATATTAATACCATAACATCAACATGGAGAACAACTGAAAAACACAAATACAGCTAACTATTTTCTTTTTTGATCTTTGTGATACTGGTGAGGAAATTCTTGTATGCATTTTTTTCAAATACAGCTGGGTAACTTGGCTGATAGAACTGGAAATCAGGCTTACATACTTATGATGAGAGACAAGTCCCATCAGACCAGTTAACAAACTACTGCATATCATACTATCCAAACAGAAAATATATCAAATTAAGTAAATGCGCAACAGTCCATCTATGAAAATATGTCTCCAAAAGGGTTTTTAAAGCCAGGAGACGTCTTTCGTCCATTAGCAGTTTGCACTGAATTGCACAGTATGAGACCAAGTAACTGTCCGAGATCTGATCGAGTTGTTGAGAATTAAATGTTGTATTTTGCAATTTGTGTTTTTTGGATGTGAAGCTTGCATCTGTTTTTTTTTTTTTCTTTTTTATTACTAGGAATCAGATTTAAGCATTCCAGGGCATCATTTCCCAGTGCATGTCACTAATGTACAAAAAAGTCAGTTCTAATCAAAACTGTACAAATTTGTAACAAATGATCATTGAATGCACAGAAAATAGACATAACAGTCATACCATGGAGGCACTCCTTCAACACCGGTTTCTACACTGTTTAAAACTGCGAGGGTTCTCAAATTAGTTTGTGATTTGCACTTATGCTTACCCATTCTTATCGTGGAGTTTACTGATCTCATTGGTCTGCACCATGAGCTGCTTCTCCAGCTTGTTCGTGGACAATGAGTTCTCCAGCAGCTGAATCTCCAGCCTGGATGTCTGATTCAAAACCTAATTTCAAGTCACAGTGAAGCAGGACAGCCAGACAGTAACGATATAGCACTCATAACCACAAAGTAGGCCAGTATTAAATAAGCAACACCTGTAGAGAGGTCATAAACAGGAAAAATTGAGCTACTGCTGTTCCTTGGCCTTGCAGTAGTGTTTAAGAACATTGGTTCCCTCAAGAAAACTCTTTGTTTCACAAAAACAGCAGAATCAAGTCATGACCATATTCCTGTGTGTCTCATTCAAATTCGCATTAAAACATCAATAGTGGTGGGAACACAAGTACAAACCATGGCTACAGGGAGAACAGACATGTCATGTGATTTATGTATTTTGTTTGGCTTTTTAGTGGTGATCCTGCAGAGATAATAACAAGAAGAATAGCTTAGTAAGTGTTGTGTGGGAAGCTTCATGGGGAGAGATACCTGAGTCTCAACATCAGTCAGCTTGCGGGTCTGTTCGGCTGTCTGGGAGAGAAGATTGGTTCCCATTTCCAGCATGGCTGCCGTGCGATTGTGGACAGCACTTTGCTGTAACTGTGCCATCTCTGCCTTCATGCTCTCTTTGATGTAGGTCTCAATCTGTGGTAATGAAAAGTTGCTAATTAACCAAACGTAAAAAAAAAATAAAAAAAAAAAAGTCTAAAACATTAAAGTGAATTTCCTTTTTAAATGGTCAAATTAAGGCCCTGAACTTCCAAAGGTTTGCATGTGTGTACACACAACACCTAAAAAAAAAACCAATGTGAAACATACTAAAAGGATCTATGGAGCATTCTGTCTTTCCATTGAGCAAAATAATGCATCTTGTTCTTTTGCACACTTTCCTTAACGAATATGTAATTTGTGGCAAAATATAGGGACTGGCCACTGCAAGTGGATAAATATGACATGCACAAATTAGTACAACCAAAGGGCAGTTGTTAAATTTGCAGAAGCCATTTTTCTGCCACTTGAGGACAAAATTATGTCAACATTATTTCTTACATACAATCAGAAGGCTTATCAAACATCTACTAACCGCATGCACAACTGATCTGATTGCAAATTAGTAATCATTATTTTGAGTTCTTAATAAATGAGAGCCAGAGTAGGCTACCAAATTTGTTAACGTCTACTTAACATTTATGAATAATTGCTCTACTGGATCAGTCTAACTGCCATCTTTCTGGAGAAATGGACCAGTTTAGATGTTATTAACATGGTAGACATATCAAATAAAAAAAAACAGTAGCTAGAAAGGCAACTTAGGATCAGAAAGCCTGTAAAAACACTCCCTCAAAACCAACTATAGAGTCTCAAGCCACTATTACACATGGTCAGGAGTGTTTTACAAACATTAAGTGGCCAATAAAATGAAAACGGACACCAACTAAGCACAAGGACACAGAGGTAACTCTCAGCAGCTGGCCTGTAGGCCACCAGGAAGCAATGGATGTTCTCTGAAACAAATGATGTTAGACTCATATAATGTCACTTTCCAATAAATGTCCATGCCTAAAAAGATTGAAATTACCCAAGAAGCATAGCGATTAGGATTGCGTTTGAAAGATTGGTGGTAAGATCCAGTAATTTTCCACTTCCAACTACATAGTCACTCTTTAATCATGGTTTCTTCCAAGCAGGCATCATTTCAAAGAAGCTCCTTATCTACAGTAAAGTGAAGTTCTTCTTTGTGCAATGAATAGAATGATTCACCCTAATACTAAACTCAGCACAGTAAATAACTGAAAGGCTGAAGATGTAGGTGGAAGCAGATGTAGGGTCATTTGTTAAGGAAGGAAGAGATGAAGATGTTGTGATAGAGGAGAACTTGGGAGCTTATCTTTAAAGCTCTCTTTCATCCTAATCTTCTGGCTTGAGAGATGACAAGGCCAGAACAAGGTTTACGAACACAAAGGCTACTTATGTGGATTAGCCCCCACCACCCACCTGTCCACCATCTAAGCGGCTCATACACTTGCATTAGTTTGGACCTGACTCTGCGTTTGTCCTTGTCCTATAATCAGCATGAGTTTGATAACTTGATAACTTTATCTATACTGGAAGTTGTAAATGGTCTCCATCTTGCTGGTATAACAAGACACATGATGTGCAGCCAATTATTCATATACAAATATACACAGAAGGGTAGTGTATGGATGTAGAAACTGTAACAGAAAAAATAAGAGAATATAACAGAGAAGAAAGACAAGTGGATTAGTAAGGCAATTGAACATATGTACGTCTTGGCAAAGCAGAGAAATATGTGTGAGCTCTTCAGTGTGATCCAGATGAAATATTTGAAGTCTACGCAGGGGAATAAAGGGAGAATGCTCATGGCAGCTATTGGTAGGGCCATTCCAAACTGAAGTGGTGAAAAATAACAAGAGTCTTTATTAAAGGGACCAAAGGATAGACACAAATTTTCTCTTGAGATTGTTTACTGCGAAATTACTCCGAATGGAAAAATGGCAGTGGCAACCAGCAAATTTGATTTTAACAAGTGGGCTACGCATAAGTACGAAACACATTAACGTTTAGTAATAGTAAATTGGATACTAGTCCATTGCAGGGCACTATGCATGTACACATTCACACCTAGGGGCAATTTAACATAGCCAATCCACCTACTGGCATGTTTTTAGGAGGTGGAAGGAAGCTGGAAGAAACTCCACACAGCTGAGGATCAAACTGAGGATCCTGGAACTGAGAAACGGCAATGTTGCTGCACCATGGTACCAACATTACAATTACGCATTGATCTTTTCAAAATGGCTGCTTTTTTGACTAATGCCATATTATGTTACTTAGCTAACATTAGATGGATAAGGTTATGAGGCAATGAATTATTTGCTAACAGACATATCTGTTCATTATTAATTTGTGATGCTCTTATTTATACAAGTGTCAGCAATTGCTAGATAATATCTGTCCATGCATCCATTTTCCTTACTGCTTATCCTACATGCCTGGAGCCTATCCTAGGGAAGTCAGGGCACAAGGCAGGGGACCAACTGCACACACATTCACACACTACAGACAGCTTGGAAGTGCCAGTCAGCCTACAGCGCATATCTTTGGACTGGGGGAGGAAATCAGAGTACCCAGAGGAAACCCTGGAAGCACGGGGAGAACTTGCAAACTCCATGCACACAGGGCAGAGGTGGAATTCGAACCTCAAACCCTGGAGGTGTAAGGCAAACACGCTAACCCCCCTGCTGGATAATGTATTGTCTCTGAAAGATTATGTCATAGTGCATTCTGAAATGCTTTTACTTTTTCAATTAGTACAGAAAGGGGACCCTAAAGTATTCTCACTGTGAAGGAAATAGGGCTTGGCCATGGTCACTTAAATGAATCCAAGGATTAATACATGTGTGGGTTATAAAGAGTGTGCAGGGCATAGCTGGGGCATAAAAGGACAAAGTGGAGGAGCTCATGTTTTTATTATTTTTATGAAACCAACTGAGAAAAATTGTCCATCTACTGCTACACACGTTTAGCAAGTGATTAAACATTGCTATGAAAAATAAGTCACATGGCAAAACAGATCATATTAGTCTAAAAATAATGACAGATGTGTATTTAGGTTGGAGAAAATGGCTGAGTAGAAGTAACTTTGTGATATGCCCCAAAAAAGTAACAAAACATCCGTATAACAAAAGTATCCGATATAACTTTTATTTCAAGTTTCAGTTGGTTTTGTGCTTTAGTGTGCAGCAAACTCGTCTCTTAATTGAAGTTGTTGACCAGTATTGCTTTTGACTGTGGTTATAAAATTAACTGTCATTGTTTCATGCACTCTTGAGGATGGCAATGGACTTTGGATGGTTGCCCTGTGTAGTCTTTGTGTTAGAAATTAATGCTACTTCTCCACACGATATGATAACAGCTGTACAATGTAGTACAATGTAAAAGATTATATTAATTTCATTATATAATTCCATTAATAACTTAACGGGCTTTGAAATGTGTCCACCATCAAAGTGTGTTTCCGCAGATTAGAAAGTTTTGTCATCCTGTTTAACAGATGGCTATACAGTTTACAAGGTTACGGCTATTAGCTGTTCGAGATATGTTTCTTGTTAAACAGAACATTGGACAAAGCTGTGAGTACTACATGTCACCTTGAGAGTGTGTTATTGCTAACACTCATTTGCTGAAACATTAGCTTAGACATCCTTTTCTCCAGGGAAATGTGGCTGAGTCATGGCTCAAACTGGTGGGTGTCCCTAACGGAAAGTACCAAGGAGAAACAAGATTAGACAAACATAAGCCTCAAATAAAAATGCAATCGAGGAAGCAATAAAATGGTCCAGTGTCGGTATCTGATCATTTTCCACTTTAAACCACAAATAAGACTGAGCATCCAGAGACAATAGATCTGGTGGTGAAAAAGACACAACATTAGCTCATATTTTTCATAATAACTGGCCAGTGAGCAACGTCAAATGCTTACCGTGGCAGACGTACAAAAGCGATTAAATTTAATAGTGTGTAAAAATTTTGGTAATGTCTAGTAAACTGTAGAGCTGAGAAGAAAAATTTAAAAACCTTAAGCAAGCCTTTAACCGATGTGGAAAACTCCACCTCCAAAATCAACAACAAGGGGAGCACCCTCTGACCACATCGTGCAACACTCGGTTTCTTCTCACAGTTGCAGGAATTTGGCATAATTAAGTATATCTGAAGCAGAGGACCCTGTCAGACACGGCTAAACTGCACCTGGGAGGCTTGGCTTACATCTCTCAGCTGCCCACCAACCGGGGTTCATGCCAAATGAGTCAAGGTCAGGCCTATCAGCGCTTTAAGATCTGACCGCAGGGCACCTCTGTCTAGATCAATATCACCAG
The DNA here is from genome assembly GCA_022985145.1 of Pangasius djambal. Classification (NCBI taxonomy): domain Eukaryota; kingdom Metazoa; phylum Chordata; class Actinopteri; order Siluriformes; family Pangasiidae; genus Pangasius; species Pangasius djambal. The sequence continues at coordinate 13,681,710 of CM040997.1, forward strand.
CAACGCTTTAAACCGCAAGGGTTTAGTGCTTGACTTGAAAATTGATTGTGTTTATTTGCAATGTGTACAAACGTGGGAAGGTCAAAGGGGCATCTTTTGTGGAGTTAGGGGGAACCTGGATTACATGAAACATTGACCATTTGTGGATTACATCATGATCATGCTTAGCTTCAATTCTAAAATAGCACTGCTGTTTCCATTTAGCTTAATTCTATTTAGATATGTTGTTCTACTATGATCAGTGGGAATACAGCCGTGACAAATCCCGTCATGTCTTTGACAACTGTAAGCGTTTATGAGCATCAGGAGCAGCATTTAGCCTGACTATTAATAGTAAAACAATCTGTTTGAGCTGCTGTCCGGTGCACTGAGACAACTCTTAAAATTAGGACCCGGGAGGAGAAACTAGCTGTCTTATGGATGCGGACATGGAGATAAATCTCAGATTCTTCAGTAAAAGGTGAAATATTATGCAGTTACATGCATTAACTGTAAATGTTAATGTAAAGATTAAGCTTGTGACTATTTCGTTATATCTGAGATAAAGCAGATACAGCAGACCTTTAAAGCAGACAGCGTGTGTTGCTAAAAAAAAAAAAAAAAAAAAAAAACATGTTCTGTACAATATACGGTCATGGCTTTTGCATACTGGTTTATATACAGTTAATGAGACATCAATACATATTGAGATGGTCCTCTTAAAAACAGTTTATTATTAGGCGGGGAAAAGTATAACTTTAAAGCCTATATCTCTACAGCTGGAGCAGAACACTAGCCAGGCAAGCTGAGTACTTCCAGGGAGAGCAACATGTCATGTCCTGTCTTATCTCACCCACTGTGCTCCAAGACAGGATGGTGAGACGGTGGCCTCTCTCTCACAGCACGCTCCTTTGAAAACATGCTAATGGATGTCAAGAATTACGACATTGTGTTAAAAATATATAACATTCCTGTAATTAAGCTACAGTGTGAAAATAACCATTATCTCTAACAAGCTTTAGATTAACAGGTACACACAGATCAGCCTTTAAAACATATTTATCACGCAAGTATACGCATGGCCGGGGTTGAACATAACTCATGCTGGGTGTTCATGCTGGCCAGGCTCTTTTTTATTCAGCTCTTGTTTTGTGAGATCCTAGAAGGCTGTTTTGTGAGGGCTTATAAAACCTGCTCGGAGCCTGTGACTGACATTGTGTAGATGAGGATTAGTGGAGTAACACTTAAGCTGGGCCTGAAGTTAACCTTTACGACCTGGATCCCACGGGCCAGCTCCCAGGCATTCCCTCAAACTCTAAGTGGCTCACTAAACTCTCACACACGCATTAGTCCCTCACTCTACCAGACATGCACTGTGTGCCAGTCTCAATACATTTCTTTTTTTGTTAGGTAAATGTCAGAATAATAGAATATTAGGGTATACACAAACACACATGCTGTGATGTAGGACCGTGTATGCATCTTCATTTAATACTAGACGGTTCAACATGTGGTTTCTGGCGTGTGATTGCAGTTGCCTTAACTCATTGGTGGCATACAACTAGACCGTGATTCAAGAGCTCAACTTAACCACAGAATCCTCAAACCAACTGCCAGATACAGCAAGCAAAATGTTAACAACAACACCGAGTTGATTTCATTTTATGACATTTTCCAGCTCTCTTCCACCAGGGTAATTTCTATATGCAAAACAAAAAGCAACCCAACCATCTCACACAACTGCAAACATTTAAACAGATGCAAGTCACGATGGAGTTTTAGCTTGTCTGTGATTCCATCATGCAACATTTTGACAATGGTAAAGATGTAGGACCAAACATTTAATTCAGAGCCCAAGTCTGTTTACTTTTAAATTCAAAAGTAAAACAATAAACGTAATTCAAAAGCCCGGGGCTAGGGGACTAAAGCAAACCTGAAAAAAAAAAAAAAAAAAAAAAAAAAAAAAAAAAAAAAAAAAAAAAAAAAAAAAAAAAAAAAAAAAAAAAAAA
>CM040997.1:13687545-13701704 GCA_022985145.1 Pangasius djambal
AAAAAAAAAAAAAAAAAAAAAAACCACCATGTAAAAACCTGTAGGGGATAACATGCTGGGAAATGAAATCCACAATCCAGCCTGTGTTTAGATTTTATAGTGAAAGGAAAATATTATGCATTTTTCTAGTTTGGTTTTGCCAAATTAAAACAAATCCATTGCAGTGAGTAAGCATTATTTAATTTTTTGTGAATATTTTTTATTTTTCCGTACTAGTAAGAAGCTACTATTTCATGTTTAACAAGCAGAACAGTTTTTAATTATTTAATAATTGACCTGTGTCCAACAATAGAGAATGTAACTATGACCTGACTGTAGAAGTGTGAGCTCATATATTAATTATTTAATTTCTTTTCCAGGAACATTTGGTTTGGACTCTCTAACACTGGTGTCGCTATTGCTATGTCCTTCTGTGCGTTCGACCTGTGTTTATTTTTGCTTTTGCAGTCTGAAAGTGCGGTAGAAGTGCCTATACACAAAGTGACAAATAGACAGGAGATCAAATGGGCTAAAGCAAACCAGCAGCAACAGGCTCCGTGACTGCAGTGTCCACTTATGTCAACAGGGGAAAAAGCTGAATTTCAGAACTGCATTTGGTATTATGCTGCCATAAAAAACAGTATATCTATAGTTTTAGTTTGATTAAAAACCACATGCTTTTGACGGAAGATATAATGTATTAGGAGGCAAAAAAGAAACAGAGGGCAAACGAGGGGATAAGAGCGAGACAGCAAAAGACATAAAGAGCCCTAGAAGAAGTAAGGAATGAAGGATTGAGCAATAAATGTTAGAGACCAAAGTGCAAACACAATTGCAGGTCACAAATCCTCCAAAAGAACTGCCAAAGAGAAACACATCTTCAAATAACACCATGCCCTCGCTTGTGCTATATATGACTGTCTAAATACATCTGCGCTAGCTTGACGGGAAGTTGCCCTTGCAGACACTGTGCAGAGATCCATTCACAAACACACTCCTCTCACTGTCCGAGTGTATGGGAAATGCATTACCTCCAAAATCCTCAAGTTCCATCTGTATTATCAGGAGGAATGCACTCCAAAATTTAAAGGCTGTAGTATGAAGGCTGACACCTGCATTGCTTTTAATGCATCAAGTTCATTATGATTAACCCTTAAATTATATAAAGCAAGGTCTTAATGAATGGTAGCTTTTCATTTCGTCTCATCTGATCTTCACTAAGTTAGGACCAACTTCAGAAGAGACGTTTTATACTTTATTGGAACCGAGGTCACCACTTACCACTGCTGCTAAGAGTACATCTCAGACCATTATTATAAAGAGTCCCCTTCACTGCGGCAATTCAGCCCAAATTACCAACGGTTGCGGCCTGTTTGAAGCTGCAGTTATTCTCCCCTGCTGATAGCGTAATGTGGATTGACCTTTGTCACCAACCATTACCCCAAACCGTGCTCTTTGTGCTGAATAGGAGGAGGTGTGAGAGCCACTTTTCCATCAGCAATTATCTGCAGTTGGTGCTGTCTGCTGTACCCCTAGTGCCATGAGGAATGTGAGAAGGTTGGACAAGTGCCCAGCCAAGGCAAATACAATGTTGGCTAGGATTCAGATGTGCTATAAAGTTGGGGTGGTGGAGCTACAGCTCCAACACAGTTTAAATAAAAAAAAAAAAAAAAAAAGCAATGTAGCATTGTTACTAATCCTTCATCAATAAAGATGTGTGACACACAACTGTATACAAGTGCCATAGAATAAAACCCAACAGCAGGTGAGTGAGAACATGACCAGGGCCATACAGAGCTGTTGCATTGATCATTAGATGCCAGAGATAATATCACTGTTGCTGCAATGGACTCATAGCATAATACACACAATAGCATGGGGTGAACAAAATGGCAGTGACAGATACATGTATATTACAAATCATTTTTCCTTCACAGTTCCCCGGACGATAAACAAGTTCAGTAGTTGATATTACAGCCTCCAGCATGTTTTTTTTTTTAATACTTCATTTGTTCAATAACCTGAGAAAGTACAAACTCTACTGACTTTTGTGAAAAGACTGGGATATTTTCATGTGATATATTTGTTTAAATGCTATATCTAGGTGGTGCACAGCAACTTAATGTCATGGCGTATGAAGCACTGGATGCATTACGCATATGCACCAAGAACATGGTCTGGCTACTGGAACTTTATTTACTAGGCATATTAATTAGCTTGAACAGAATAAGAATTTTTCCAGAATCTGGAACATGAAGGTGAGTAAATAAAGTGAGCAAAATACATTACAGTGCAGCACAGAAACTGTTATATAACTCTAATTCTAGCACCACACACAGTTGCCTCACATTTGTACACTTCATCAAGCGAAAACGAAGATGCTTGCCAAGCATGTCTTAATGTGTGAGGAGAGAACACCACAGCTCATAGCCAGAATATTAGCCAAAGAACCTTTTGTTGAAGGAGCAAACACGATATGCTCCATCACCAGAGACATTATCAGGAAAGGATAAAGACTACGGCTACATAAAGTCATCTGTTCCAGGGATTCAAGTACTCTTACTTTCCATACCCCTTATTAATGCACATAATTCTGAGCTATGTTAGTTGCTGCTTTTTAGCCTAGTTAACTGGACTTCCGAGAAATGGGACTAGGTTACAACGAATCTCCTCCTCCAATCTGTAATGATTTTCAACACAGAAGTGACCTTGTCATTTTGTACTACTTATCACACTGCATTTTATGCACATTTGTTGTCTCCCCAAAGCTCAGTTTCACAATATGTCCTTTTAATAATGATGATAATGCAATATATGTCTGTAATTTAGTGAGCTTTTGTCCTATTGTGGACTACATCAAGAATATCAGTAAGTAAGCAAACTACTCCCAAACCTCTGAAACAGCACATACATATAGACACTCATTTACACTTACATGCTTGTTCCGGTGTTGTCCTCCTCCATTACTAACCCATCATATGTCTTCCCACTGGAAGGGTTATATTTTTGCTCATTATTCATCCGCATGTCTTTCTTTAGAGATGTTGCTGTCTGGCTGGAAAATTTTCAATCACTCCCTTTCATGTGAAAGTGAGGTTTTGATTTGCAGTTGTGGAAAAGTTGAAGGAGCTGAATCATAGATATGGTAAAACAATGTCCTGCTGAAACCTCTGGCCCGAATTCGAGTGTAGGCAGATGAAAACTGACTCTCAGCACTGAACATCTGCATGAGCCTATCCACACTGGGACACAGCTTCAGAGCAGCATACTAGAGCTGACTCCGTTTCCATAGAGTCCTTTTATATGCACGGCGTAAATATATGTGACAGATGGTGCCATTTCTAATAAAGGAGAGAAATCACGTGTTAAGAAGAATGCACAAACGCCTTCGAAGGTTTTCTTGAGATTTCAATCGGATGTAGATGGAATGGCCTAAGAACTTCACTTGGGCGCTCGAACATTTAAGCTAGGCTTGATGCCTAACCCTAACCTGAGGTCAAATATACCTCAAATCTCATAATCTAATCATCATTTTGACACCTCCTGGAACATATTAATGAACTTTTTAGCAGTACAGAAGAGCATAGCTGAAGAACTGCAACATTGTTGAATAGTAGCCCAATCACTATTTGAAGTAGCTGCCCAGACTCTGTGCTGAGATCAGATAAGAGATACCTGCTATTATATTATTCATGAAAACATAGAAGACTACAGAACTCTAGTAACAGTTTAATGATCCACATTAAAATAAAATATGTGTGAGATATGTAGGGATGTTAATCTTACATAATGTTCATCTCCAGCCCAAATAGGCTAAAGGCTATGCAATTAAGTTAAAAAAAAATCTTTTTCAGTTCCAAGTACTGAGTGTTTTACTGTCTAAAACAATATCCTTCGGTTCAGAATAAAGCATTGAACTGTTTAGCATGGTGTCATCTATCTGGCTCACTGGAAATTACAACATTTATATTAGCATTGGTCTTATTTATGAGAAAGACAGATAAAACCCTACTTTCATTTTATCCCTTTGTTTTTAATGCATGTCTTAACAAAAAGAAGAAAAAAATTTAAATTAATAATACTCAGAGGAAGCAGGAAAGCCAAATACATTACAAGAAAATTCTCAGTCTATTCAACAGACATTCTTGTCCATGATATAAGAGATAAGTGAAAGGTAACTTCCGCAATGTTACTCCCATTAAATTCTGAAGAGAGTGCACACTAGTGAGTAATTCATATAAGTGATAGAGGATATTTAACTGCAAGATTGCCTGTGCTTCATGCAAGAGAAAATCGGAAAAAAAAAAGTCTGACACTAGGTGCAAAATGAAAGAGATATTAAACCTACTCAAGTTACAGAGTAGCGCATTAGGTCCTTGTTTGACCTTATTTCAGCAGTATAAAAAAATCACCAAAACAACTTCAATGATTTGTAAAAAATCGTTTTTGTAAAAAGATTGATATGCCTACGAGCTCACAAACTTTTATTAAATGCCCCCATTTTTTCTGAAAAATCATGAACACATATGACCCTGGCTTCGATTTTCACATGCATTTAGAAGGGGCTTGACAGAGCTATACATGTATTTTCTTAGATATTCCCCTGACGCACTAAGTAGTGGGCTCTGTTTTACTTTCACCTTCTGTGGGGATTGAATATGAAGCACAGACACATTTCACTGCTTCTGTGATGAATGTGCCACTATTCTGGTTCCTTTAAAAAACAGGAAGGAAGAGTACTTCAGTCTCATGAGCGTCTGACAGCTCTGCCTTGCTCAGTCTGTTGGTTTTGGCCAGCACTATCAGCAAAAACAAACTTTGATACAAAGGAAGTCACCCCTAAAATAGCTTGGTCCAGCTTTGGCTTTTTAGCCATGCTGTGTGGCCTTCAGTTAATCGAGAGAAGAGTGAAAAGTACTCAGTGAAGGAGAACCAGGACACAGCATTTGTCTAGCTTTAGGATTAACCTCTTGTCTTTGCACTAGGTGCCATTGCCTGTGCCTAGGGAGAAGCAGAACAATGTGAATTTTACATGGTCAGGGTTCAAATTTATGATTTTAAATCAAGATCTCAAAGTGCGAGCCTTTCTCTTTAGAAACAGGCATTTCTAAAATGTTTTCTCTGAAGACAGATTGGAAAAGATCTATCATTTAAACTCCCCCAAGGACTTCCACATGTCCTCGTGGCCTTTACTCTTGCCGAACTGGAGCTAGAGCCAAGCTTCAGTGTCCCACTGAATACTTTTAGCTTAGATAAACTTCAACTGGACTTGTTTTCTTCAAAGGCCAAACTTACTGCATGCATATACTGTATGTTCTAGCTCCTATTTTAAGAACAATCCAATTTGATCACAAAGCCAACAGTACCTTTGGATCTGACAGACACAGAGAGACTATAAAAGTCTGGGAGGTTAGAGGGAATAGTGCACCATGTCTATAAGAGTCTAGTTTCCTGTACTAAATGGCAGAAGATCATCTAATCCACAACAGCTCACTTTAAGTCTCAGGCCATTCTTTGTGCTACAGTAATCCTTGAACAAACAGAAGCCACAGTTTGAGCCACGTTATCAGGATCTTCTTTTACCCCCAGCACGACAGAATTCCTCAGAGTAAGTGATGTGCTCAGTTCTGATGGTCAGCCCCATCCATACCTCCTTTCCACATCAGGCCACAGACACGCGGCTATCTGCTACCTTTCATCAGGCTGGAGATGGAGAGGTATTAGAACCACCTCGGCCATCCACCAACAGTCAGGGCGTACATGATTAAGATAGATAGACTGGCCTGGGACACTTAATCTTGTGTGATTAAGTATGTTGACTGAAATATGTTAACTGCATCCTCATGTTCCACTTGTATAATTAGGTTGAATTAGCAGGAGTGGGGTTCAGTTTACTCTAATGCAACATGGAGTTGTGCAATTGCTCTTATTAAACAATTTTCTGAGAAGTGGAGTTTATGCTTGCAGAAACAAAGATGCAAATGAGTGTATAACCTACTAACCCTCTATTGCCCAGCATAACATTTGACAACGACATTCTTTCACTGGAAAGAAGCTTTACAAGGAGCCAAAATAATTCCTTTTGCTTAAACTTATCCTTCAGATTAGGTATAGGAAAGGCAGTAGAGTATTACAGTCTGCAGTTACAGGAACGACAGTAATGTGGTCTGTGTGTGTTTTAAGCCAGAGATGGGTAGAATGAAAAATGGTAATGATCTTTGTGTCTCATACTATCAGTAAGGAGGTATTATAGCGTTACCACTGCTGGCTGAAGCTCTCACACTCCTACATCTGAAGTAAAGTCTCTTATTAGTGTAGAATCCGATCTGTAGTCACTTAGTCTGATAAGGACTAATGGAAGCCTCAAATCTACCTAAAAATGTGCTTTAAATTCTGCTTATGCACTTCAGAGATAAGGCTAAATTAAATAAAGGATGACATGCATTTCCTTTAAAATAGAAAAAAAAACTAAAGCACGAAATCAAATATTATATAAAATGTGATATTATACTAAGAACCCCATTGAATAATATAATTCCAAAGCATATTAATAGCAAAAATGTAAATTAACTGAATGTAGTTTAAATGAAAATGGAACTGTTAACAAGACTGAAGGATTTAAAGGATTTCAGCTGAAATTGTGATTAATCATCATGTCGTGCAAACTGCACTCAACTTCTGCTTCTGCTCAGTTTTAAACAAGAAGATTAAAACAAGCACATCAGAATGCCTGCATTATACAGTCATTGATTGCTTCACCGTGAACATCTACTGCAGCTCCTACATTTCAGTGTTTACACATTCTTCTTAATATATACACAACATGTAGATACACTACCACTGAACTGCTAAGATGGGTAGTTTAATGTTAAATGTATAGCTTCCAAGAAGGATAGTGATAGCTGATAACGCTAAGGGCAATTAATCATAGTATCTACAAACACTACACTATATCATTATGCATGTCTGTTTGATAGCAGCAGTGGGTTTATAATTCAGAGTGACACTTTGGGTCAATTAGTTATCATTTTAAAATAAAGATATTGAGACCAGTAAGCCAGGTCTTCAGAAGGTTTGTATAGACTTCAGAGATAACTTGTCTTTCAAAAAAGTATAATCCCTGAGGGAAAATAAATAAATAAATAAATAAATAATAATAAGTATTATTATGAAAATTAAATTTTTTTGCTGATGTTCTTTTTTAATTTATTATTATTTTTATTTATAAAATTGTTATGGTTGTTTACCCATTTCAAAGCTATTAAAAACGTTGGTTAATTCAACTAAAGAAATAATTATCCCCCAACTGGTGGGCTGCCATAAGACAAAAAACCAGAGCTATGTTTCTACTTAGAACCGCTCACAAATAAGTTTAAAAGCGTGCTTATTGAAATGTCATATACTTCATATAACTGGATAAATAAATGAAATTGTCACACTTTGGCATGAAACAGATTTTGAACGTATGCATGTTTTTTTTTAGTGTGTTGATTTCTAAGCATTTATTCATGAAATCTGAGTCACTTAAATTATACTATTTTGTTGCTAACAACCAGTACATCAGCAACGTGCAAAATGGCCAATTAGATAAGTGTAGTTTCACTGCGATTTTTCATGAAGCAGTCACTCAGTTTAAGATGAAGCCACATTTTTCTCTTTTCTCTGAGCCTTCCTGAGGTTCTCCTTCACCTCCTGTCATTAGAGAGACAGTATACAAATAGTTTCTTGGGTGAGTGACTAACTGGCAGACTTGCAACGTGTGGAGTCCACCTAGACATCTGTGAAATCAGGGAGTAGTCAAGCGAATCACCACTGCAGTCAGTGTGAGCCACATGGAGCGGATGCAAGCTCAGTAGTATACGTATAAATCAAGAGTTTGACAATGTGAATCACAACACTAGCGCTATTTAAAAATAATTGATTACAGTGCTTGTCACAGCATGTCACACAATTTGTTCTCTGACAGTTAGACTTCCACTAACACTACTAAGTTCAAAACAAAAGGACAGTGACTTGTAAATCTCTGGACATAATGCAAGGAAAGCACTGGTTACACTACTTCTAAACAATGTGACATGCAGTTGTGCAATTGCTCGCATTAAATCTTTTTTTTTTTTTTTTCTGAGAAGTAGAGTTTGCTGAATCATGTATTTTATTCTATCCCAAAATAGCTTTTGGGAACTATGCATCTGTGCCTATGCATTTATTTGGTTCTGTGCATACAGAAAAATAATCTACACTGAATTGCTAATTTATTAGAAACAATAATAAATGCCAAACAAACTGTCAACTCAGTGTGCAGTTTAATCTGAGATCACGTGCTGAGACAGCTTTACCTTCTGTAACCACTGTGTGTAGTTCTCCATGATGTGCTCCAACTGTTGAATCTTCTGGTTTGAGTAGTCAGGTTCAGGTGGAGGAGCATCTCTCTGAAGCGAGTTAGCATTGTACTGAGTGCCTGCTTTCGTCTCGCGGCAGGATGCACCTGCATTTCCATCGCCTTCTGGGAGGATGAAGGTGTAGGTACATTGGCCATGCTGGAGCCGGTGGTACCTGCGGCTAGAGGAACCTCCTGCGCTGCTACCCGTGCTGCTGGCCCTTCCAGAGGAGCTCCGTGATCCTTCATCTCCTGCTCTCTTCTGCTCACTCCCAATACAACTGGCCACCACCAGCAGAGCTGCTAAACACAGGGAGCGATAGGCAAGTGTCCACCAGAGCATGTCAGCACCAGGGAAAAGATCAGGGATACAGAGCTGTCAAGCAGATCTTTAACAGGATTCCACTGGATATATCTTGTTGCTTTAACTAGTCCTGAATCAAAAGCCTGTTAGAGTGTCCAGTGGTTCAAGATGCGCAGTGTCCATATGGAGCTTCCTTGGGAAAGAACCTGTTACGAACATTGCTGGTCTGGTTGTATCCTCACACTTGTAAAGTGTAGTACTCTTGTCCAGAGTATCCTCCTGAAGAAAAAAGCAGTGTCTTGAAAAGTCTTATGCACTTGGTACACATTGACAGCTATTACATAGGCACTGTGTGGTTGAGGTTCTGAAGCCAGGTGTCCATAAAGAGATGCAGCACACAGAGTATGAACTGTGCCGTCAGACCTCCCCTGGTGCACTCTGTCTCTCTCATGTTCTGCTAACTCAGTTCTGTCTGTGACCAAGCGACTGTGCAGGATTCTTTGCTTTAGGCTTCTAGCATGCTCTGTGCCTGCCCCTCAGAGTGACTGGAAAGGAATGTGTGTGCGTGCGTGTGTTTGTGTGTGTGTGTGTGTGTGTGTGTGTGTGAGAGAGAGAGAGAGAGAGAGAGAGAGAGTGAAAGGGAGAGCGAGGCAGAGAAGGACCCCAGCACAGAGGATGTTCTCAAAGTATAAGGATCATTTTACAAGCTCTCTGACCCTGGGCTTTTGTGGTAGCCCTGCCTCCAGTTCATGGCCTGCTGTGGCTTCCCGTGCACTCCACCACACACACGCCACACACACACACACACACACACTGGGCATGTTTATGTTTACAAGCTAATTTGTCAGGTTTTCTGCACTGCATGTTTCTAGTTTCCCTGTAATTCTATATGCAAAGCCACCTCCAGTCATACAATTATTTAACTTGATTTTCAGCTTTAGAAATTTAGAAGCCAAAAGATGAAACACTGCATTAAATATAACATTTGTGAATTCTCCTCCTATCAATAACACTAAACAGGGGAAAAAAAATGCATTTTTGCATTTTTTCTTGCTATCTACAATAGTGAAATATAGCACTGGGCTGATGGAGAGTCTGTGTTGCAAGATAAGACAGCCAAGACCTGGCTTCTTCTGAGTTCCCTGCTGTAGTTTCTTCTGGAAAAAGGTAAGGTTAGGAATTATTTGGGGAATTTTAGCCATAGATCAGCTCTATGAATTGAAAACAGTAACAGTCAGGATACCTTGCTGAAAGATGAGAGGTCAGAAGTCAAGTTTCAGCTAAGGCTTGTGAAGGTCTCCCTTCACACACCTCCTCCCCCTCCTCAAAAAATCCATTCTACAGATAAAGGACGAATGCTTCTCAGTGATATGCCACTTTTAAAGAAAGACTCCATGCGTTAATACACACCGCCTCTTCACACTTTCCAACTCATGTGGAGGCAGCCCAAGATAACAGGCCCAGAATATCCCTGGACCAGCCTTGGCTAAAAGCATGTGTAAACATTTCCCTGAAATCTGGGATCTAAGGCCTTGCTCCTCTAGCCAATCTATGGCCATTTGTCCCGCCACAGTTATAAATTACTAATTTGTGATTGGTTACATAAACTGAGCAAATCCCACGTAATATGACGTCAGTAATGGTGTAATATCTTGGAGGATATCAAGATTACTTGCCATGTACTTAGGATGACATTAAAGCACTATACATTCAACATACAGTATGGTTTTATCATAGCTCATATATCAGTTTTACCTTAAGGCTTATTCTGCACCCAATTTATGATGTTTTGGCTACAGCACTTAAACAGCAGTAGGTGGTAAGGGAAATGCCTAAGCTGTCCATATTTACATCAATTGAGTTAAATCATGCAGGACCCAAATTCCTCTAAAGAATGTAAATAAAAGTGGAAAAAGTCTTTATCCTGTAAAATTAACTGCTGTGGTGCCAGAAGGGTATGTGATGAATGATATGATGTTAAGCTGTTATTCTGAACAAATTACATATTACCAACCTTTAACAGAAAAACAGGGATATAAACTATACTTTATACAGATAGTCTGCAGAACCCACCTTAAGATGTGCAATTTAAATGAATGAAACGGTTCCATGCACAAGCAATTAGCATCTCATGTTTTGATGCAGCCAAGACACAGCACAACATCTACTCTCGGAGCATTTTTTTTAGTCAGTTGCCGAGCCCAGACAATTCCTGTTCATCAATGAAGCATTTATGTGGTTAATTAACAGGCAATAATATGTTAGTCCACCACATTCATCCAAATTCAATGGGCTAGCTCATCAATGTCATAGTCAAGCCTCGGTCCTGCATGTCCATGAGTTCACTTCATCAAGCCCCAAAAGAACTCTACAAATAGAATCATTCAAATGTGCTACTCTTAAAGCACTTAACATCTCATTTGATGTGCTCCCAAGCCTGGAGAAACAATGATTCAGTTCAGTTGCTGGTGGTATATAAAGCAAATGATGCATATTGAATAGTAAGGATTATCAACAGGTTTGGCACAACAACATTTAACAAAGATTTGCACACAAGAAATAAAGAGGCTTTGTCTATTTTCTTAGCTTGTTAGGCTACCAAGCATGAACCAGAGAAATAAAACCTTCGGTCTTGGCATTTATCTACTATGATTTATGATACTGGTTGTATCACACCATCTGTCAAGTTACATTTTTCTAAATACTGACTTTGTTGGTTGTAGCTTGTCATCCTACTGGCTATTCATACGCAATAATTGATAAGGAATTAGCACCACGACTAAAAAAAAAAAGTCCTCTGTTACCCTCCTTACTACCTCGTAATATTCATATATTGGATGAATGTCCTCTATGCACTAACGAGAACCAAGAAAAGACCATTGCCTTGAAAATCTGCACAAGCTTCAGTCCTCTACTCCTACTGTTATACTAGGATTCGCATGTCTACTATGTTACAACACCACAATTTCATTGAGCCAAGGGGAGTTATTAGCCTGCTGGCAAAATGTTCTTGTAGATTGAAAGCCTGGACACAGTGATGGAATGTGAAGAAAGTTCTGAATGTGTCAACCTAGCTCGGGTTTTCAGCAAGTCCAAGGAACCACGCTGTCCTCGGGATCTGCTACCAATGGCAGTTTCTCCCCCAGCAGTCAGGCTCAGAGACTGTCGCTCCGCAAAACAAAGCTATGCAATTTGTGAAGGAAGCCTTAGAGCTTTGTTAGGAAGATGTTGGCCTCTGTATATCATTATCCACTAGAATATTCAGACAGTTAGATCTATCTAGTGCTTTAGAGAGCGTGCCAAGCAGGAAACTGTTTTCGTCACATTGTCAGGTCACTGAATTAAATCTCATGTAAGTTTCTGTGGGCTTAATTTTCAATTTTCTAATCCATTATAAATGAGGTGCTTAAAGAAATGGCAAACTGATGAATAATTGTCTTGGTAACGCTTTACAATTCTGTTCCATAATAGGTAACTATGTAGGGACTAAGATGGAGCAAATGAAAAGTTCTTCATAAAAAAAATAAAGTGCAACCCATTATTAATGACCAAAGTGTTACTGTGTCATCCTTCAAGAGCTGGAACATTATTGTAAAACAAAACATATGGGAACCCCTTACTAATGACTGAAATGTTACTTTGTTAATAACACTTTTGAAAGTACATTAATGGGGAATACTGTGCCAGGGTCAAAGAACTACAAGCTGATGCTTTATCATGTCAATTTGATATATATTCTCCTAAGGAGAATAATACTGTAGAAAATATTCTGTCTAGAACATTTATCATAGCCCCTGTGAGATCCAGAGAGCACAATGAGCTCAATGACACAGCTTCTCCTAAAGAACCCCCAACCAAAAATGATCCAGTCACTGAACACCTCAGTCACTTCAGGAATCCAAAGAACCACAGCTCTTAAGCAATTCCCAACCACTCTAGCTAAACATTGTTGAGAAGCTGACTACAGACCACTTCCTGCACAAAGCTCCCATATGAGCAATGCAAACAGAACCCAGTTGGGCTGCTGCCATGTTGCCAAGATGGTGGCACTTATGAAAACTCTTCCCCTAAGGAGATACTAAGGGCCTCCTTTATATCATGACTGGTGACAGACTTGTGTAAGATTTTCCAACTGATTCCCCCAAACCTGTAGCATCTTCTGTGCATTTAAAGACTCAAGGGCTTGCTGGACATTTTTATACAGCATCAGAAGATACAATGTCACACAAGAGAGCCTACAACTGGCTAGCACAACCCAGTGAATTTCAGCTTAGTGAATGAGTTTTGATACTGACAAAATCTACAGTGAACTGTACGTTTCTGGTGACCTGGTAGAGCTGCTATCATCCTTGAGAAACAGGAGAGCATGAGCTGTGGAAAGGAGACATGATCATATGAACTTGCTCAAATATTGGATCAAACTTGTACCTGCTCTGCCAGCTATGGATGTTTCAAAGGCCCAAAATTGAGAATAGCTTAGCGTGCAGCTAACAGCAAATGAGCTCCCAGCGCTATTAGAATTGGAAGATAATTTCCAGCATGACCAGCAAAACCAACCTCAGGCCATAGAGAAGGCAGTACATGCTAGCAGAAGATGCTAGTGTAAAGCACATGGTAATCCAGATGGGTTCCTACAGTTCTGCAATGATTAATAGAGGTGCAGCACATTTGATGAGTATCCAGTGCCAAGTGTGGATGAGCTCATGAAGTGCTTGAGGATGTCATGTTATATATTATATTACATTGGGTTAGCTGGATATTACTAACACTTTTGGCTGACACCCTTAACCTGAGTGATTTATAGAAATGCACTTGAACCTGAAGCTAGTTCAAATAGACCAGGGTCTTAGAATCACAATTTCCTCTTTCAATCTTCCATTTCACACATGACCAAAAGCGCCAACCCAAAAAAAATGAAACTGAGCTCTGCAGCAGAGGATGCCTTCTGCATGCTGATGGAAATGGTACTCATGAATCCAGCCTTCAGCCTGCCGTTCAACTCCTTCACGTCTTGCTAGGTAACATAATGAGCTCCTAGCATGGGTACAGCCTACGTATATGTTATGGGCATGTAAACTACTAATGATCAAGTGCAACTTGTGTGGTTTGAAAGCGGTTCGAATACTGCTCAAAATAATCAGTTTGCATTCATGAGGTGTATGTAGTACACAAATATCTTTGTGTGATGAACATTGTACTTTGTGAAGACCCTCCTATCTCTGTAATTGATCCATCAATCGATCATAAGTACTACAGATGTCCTCCAGCAACATTACTTACAGACATATCGTATAAAACATACAGTATACAATCATATGATATGAAATCTTATCCCGTCTGAATAGTACTTAAGACTTTTACCCAATAACATCACAGTAATAATTCCCAATAATTCAGATGTATCTTTCTGATAGTCTTCTGGCCTATTATCAGTTTTCATGTAACCACTAACCACTTTTGCATTGTTCTACATATTTTCTGGAAAAAGGAATACAAGTG
>CM040997.1:13701804-13729330 GCA_022985145.1 Pangasius djambal
AAAAAAAAAAAAAAAAAAAAAAAAAAAAAAAAAAAAAAAAAAAAAAAAAAAAAAAAAAAAAAAAAAAAAAAAAAAAAAAACTAAACATAACATACATAAAAAAACATACATAATTAACAATAACAACATAACATACAGAACCAGTACTTGTTTGTGTTACACACTTCTTATTAGAACTGTTAATACAAAAGGGAAAATCCGTATGCTTCACAGATTCTACAATGCCGTCAAAGGAGTCCTATTTTATTTGATTCTGAGTTGCAGTGTGTATGAAGATGGCTAAAAGCAGGCAGGAAACACTGATAATGCATCACTAAGAGAAAAGGAAATCAAAACTGAGAACACAAATGAAATGTTTAGTCTGCCCCCTAGCACCATGGACTAATTCCTTGTGACAGAGGACATGATTAATTCTTTCATCCAGTCTAGCATGGCACATGCTTCGACGGGTGATGTCATGAAGCAACAGAAAGCTGAGAGAGTGACACAAGCCAAAACCACCCAAAACGTTGCCCCAGGGCTGCCTCCTTAGGCAAAACTAACACAACGATGTCTGGCCTCCGTCAAAGCAAACCACTCTCTCTTTCAGTGATGGCAAAGTTCAGGTCAAGTTTACAAAAAAGGGGCATGAGCACCTGCCTGTTAGATGCTTAGTCTTTCTATTTTTCTTGAGACTTAATTAGTATCTTGCTCCATTTGTATAGTTTCAAGCAGCCCAGACATGACGTTACGTATTTGAATATATAACTGCAAAAATATGTCACATTTTAATGTAAAAATCCAAGAGATGTACTGACTGTATAACTCCTCTGTTTTTCATACCCTAAAAGCATTATTCTATCCATATAAAATATATTTATTTATAATATATTTATTCAAAAATAACATTTTTTCCTGCACCAAAAAAGCCTGCAGGTTTTCTTTTCTTTTTTTTTTTGGCTTGTTTGCTTGCATTTTCTTTTTCATTTCTTTTCTTCTTCTTTTTCTTTTTTTTTTTTTTAACACATAGCGTGTCTTACAAAGTCAAAGCAAAGTCAGTCAAAGCAAAATATCATAAGTTTGAAACCAGATGGTGTGGGTGTGATTATATGCTGATTATTGTACCCCAGGGACTTTCAGAAGATGATCTGCTAGAACATTTAAAAGAGACACAAAATCTAATATAGATGGCCATGTCTTGGGTAAAACGACATGTTCAATTCAGTATTTCTTTTATAACCTAGCTTGGTGATTATGGGAGCTTCCAATGTGTCAATATATATATATATATTTTATTTTATAAGAGCTTTTCTGTTATCTGAGGTGCATTCCGGTATCGGAAACTGTGTGCTGGTCTGATATGCATCTTACTGCCATAGTACCCTTTTTATGTGCAGGCCTGTTTTTCTGAGTTGATATACTGTATCAGGTTTATCATGTCTCAGCCTTCTTAGCATTTGTAATCTGACAGATCATGACTGTTATTGGTTGCTACTACACATTGCTTATCTCACCAGACTGTGGGAGAAGCTTCCTTTCAGAAGAGTGTTTACAAAGGATCTGGCAACATAGCTTATCTGACCTCAACACTATAAGCCACAAACTGACAAGGGCATCTTTGCTATTAATATTTATATATTATGTCATTTACATAATATATTATGTATATATGTTGGATTTTAACATTATCATTATCAAATAAGCTTAATTCCCTCAGTTTATCCTATTCACTTGGATATTCCAAGGCAGGATATGCATATTCAGGACATATGCTCTAAAATGAACAATAAATTCCATCTAGTGAAATACAAATAATAAATTTTGTGCTCTGCATATGGGAGAGAAGACAAAGTGAATTCTGAAACGAGACCAGAAGGACTGGTCCTATTTAGACACAAAATGTCCATGGCATTTTAATAGCATCGTAAAGCCAGCTTTCCTTCAATCTGTTTGTGGCTAAAGAGTATTCTGCTGCTCCCTGATTGCAACCATAATCCTCTCTGAGCACACAGATCCACTAGTGTGATATGCAACCACAACTGCCTGAGACTGAAATGTATCAACCAGCCAGATCATTACAAATGCTGCAATTTAATATTCAGCACTTGACACAATTCTGTATGAAACACTGTTTGACAAAAGTTAGGACATAAAAAATAACCGACTGAGGCCTTTTCTGTAACAGTTATCCTGGAAAGGATCGGTTTATGTCATGGATTAGATGATGTGCTTAGAATTTCCAGCTATATTTTTGCTTAAAGTAATTTCCCCTTGGCTATCCTGTTTGTATACTGGTTCATAAATGCTTAAAATATGCTTCCATTTGTCAAGAGAGATTTGCTATGTCTATAATACTCCTTGTCATCTTACATAAGAGAACATCATGCATGATATCATGCTGAAGCGGATTGTAGCCTTTACTATTAAAAGGTATTAAAATGATTATATTTAAAAGATACCAAGCACAGAATATTGGCCATTGAGTTTGCACACAAGCAGTTACTGAGTGTAGTGAAATGTTAGATCCTTTACATATTTCTAGGCTATATTTCTATCAGACTTGACTGATACACTCTTCCTGAACTTACAGTAGATCAGACTTAGAGCTGGAAAAGGAAGTTATTTGACTTGTTGGCCAGAAACTGAGATTAAATACTAAGATTTTCTATTTAAAACTACTAAGGCTTTGTCATCTCCTTTCCATGGTGTAGGGCTAATACAGTACTGTATGTATTCATTCATTTATTCCTTTTCAGCAGCTGCTTCATCCCGGTCAGGCTCGCGCAGGATCAGGAGCCTATTCAACAGATGCTGGGTGCGAGGAGGGAAAACATTCTGGATTAGATGCCAAACTATCACACACTCACTCACAATTACACCTAGGGGCAATTTAAAGTAACAAACACACTTTTGGCATGTCTTGGGAGAACCTGGAGGAGATCCACATAAACACAGGGAGTAAAACATGTAAAACTCAGTAGCTCAGGAACCCAGGAGCTGTTAGACGGCAACACTACCCAATGCTACGCTGTGCTGTCCAGTACTGCTGGCAAATATATTTTGGCAATATCCATAAATAGCATTGTATAAGGTCATTCTGCTTTAAGACTTCACTGAAAATTAAAAAAAAAGCACATTGTGTGGCGCAGTCACTTAACACAGGAACCTGGAAGCTTTAGACATATCAGTGATCAGAATCATCGGTCATGAAAATGAGCAAAAACGAATATATAAGATGACTCACACATGCAGTGAGTGATTTTTTTTTTTCAAGAATGACGCAAAACAAGTTGAGATGAAATTATTGGTGTTTATTATAAGTGAGCTTTTCTATGTTCGATAAGGTGGACCAATGTAAACTATGAAAGTAATACAGTGCCAATGTTTGTGTACACAGCTGAATATGGCAAATTATATAAACAATTTGAAATTTTGTACATTTAATTCATATTCTTTCTTATACAGCATGTTTGATTTAGTTTATCCCTACATGTTAATTAACACATTAACTAACAAACATGTACTAACATGTATAACATTCATAAGACTCACGTCGTAGTTAAGGTTAGCTCTTCATTAGTTTGTGATTAGTACATGCCTTATCTCATCATTAGTTCATATTTAAGTAAGTATTAATTCAGGTATTAGTGCATGATTATTAATGTACTGTTATTGTAAAGTGCTTGGCAGAATTCATGAAGCCATTAAACTCTCTGTGCCTTCCTCATCCACCAGACACAAAAATCAGGTAGCTTTAATACCAATGGTGTACATGACCATAATATTTGATTTCGGTCTCACAGCATGACTCCAACATGATTCTAACCGCAGTTCCAATGGCACATGGTAAAGGTCTGATGCTGGATTTCCTGGTCTTCTCCCAGGAAGGGTTTTTTCCTTCAGCCCTTCCAAAACAGCTTGTTGTTATGGAGGTGGTATCTCAACTGAAATTCTATGAAATTCTGAAACTGATGTTTGGGTTCTTCTTTGCCTCCCTCGCCATCCCCTTCACTGTGCACATGCTCATGCATTCAATTCCTGACAAATTTCAACACTGAACCTTTTTATTATTTGTTATTATTTTAAATATTCATTAGAGGTTCTAATAATATTGCCACCTGTGGGTTTGAGAGAAAATGCTATTAGGAGAATGAGAATCGTTCATGAGAATGATTTTTGTTAGAGGAAAGCTAATTAGTTTCGACAACTGCTTTAGTGAAAAGTTTCCATTGTTGTCTAAAGGTTAATTTATGCCATATTTGTGCAGGCTGTCTTGAAAGGTGTCGATAAATGTGGAGTTTATGCTACGTATTGTGCATGTACAATACTTACTCTAAAATGATGTGTCCAACTCTAGTCAAAAATCAGGACCTACCAATGTAACAAACTGGAATTCATTAGAAGGTTGTATGATTAAGTCTGTAGTCTGTAGGCAGGATGTCATTTAAGTGGAACATTATGTGTCAGGATGATATATAGGGCATCTACTCAGTATTTTACAGCTGGATGATAAGTTGGGGTGGCTAATACTAACTTGCCTCTCTCTGCTTTTGACTCCTGATATGAGAGCTGCAAATAGAGAATCTGATAAGGCTTCCAAGCAAGGCACCATCTGTCTCTCCTCTTGGATTGACAAAACAACAGCAATTCTCCTCTTATACATTTTATACATTCCAGAGCAGGGTTTTCGTAGTTAATGGTATAGATCTCTGAGAGGCCAAAGACACACCAATTTATCCAGCAAATAATGATTTGGCCTAGAGCAAGGAGCACAGATAAATTCAAAATCATCTTACTGAATGTTAGCAAACCAAAAACAAGCCTTATTAGCTTTCTGTGTGTAGTAACAGAGAGGCAAATCTGATAACTTATGCACTGAAATAAATACGCTTCAAAAATGTAAAACCTGAAATCGTTCAACTTCTCTACTATTTAAAACAGTTTGCTTATAATGCATGCTGCATGTTGAAAAATGAACCCAAATATGCCTCTAGCCATTGTAATGTTTGAGCAGAAACCACCTAATTTGGATGCAATGTATATTTATAAAGGTCCTTGCCCTATAATAGATATAGGTTCCAGTTGTATGTACTTTAATCATGAGCACAGAGCAGCACAGAGTGTGCACATACAAGCACTAATGTCACCCATCATGTTCGCTTTTTGCTGTAAGTGATTTTTGTCAAGCACCGGCAAAACAAATAATCATTAGCATCAAGAAAGAATAATATGAACCGTAAGTACCTGTGCAGAATTTAGAAAAAAACAAATATAATAAATGCATACTTAAAGCTTCTAGCATGTGTTATGTCATCACATGCTGCAAAGGTGTATACAGTCAGGTCTGGAAGTATTTGGACAATGACAGAGTTTTCATGATTTTGCCTTTATACACGACCACAATGGATTTTAAATTAAAAAAATCAAGATGTGATCTAAGTGTAGACTTTCGGTTTTATTTTAAGAGGTTCCACAAAAATATGGCATTTTTCCGTTTAGGAATTACAGCCATTTTCAACAAAGTACCTCCATTTTCGGGGGCTCAAGGATATTTGGACAAAGTGACTACTTCTGTCAGCAGTCACATCGTCAATAAACACCAGTGAGCCCGTTCCATTGGCAGCCAATTAGATGTTTTCTGGCAAAGTCTAATCTGGCTTTCCTGTTCTTGAATGTTACCAGTGGTTTGCACCTTGCCGTAAACCCTCTGTATTTACATTCATGAAGGTGTCTCTTGATTGTAGATTTTGACAATGATACGCCTACCTTCTTCAGAGTATACCTGACTTCTGTTGATGTTGTGAAGGGGTTTTTCTTCACCAAGGAAAAGATTCTGCGATCATCCACTTTAGTTGTCTTCCGTGGTCTTCCAGGCCTTTCGATGTTATTGAGCTCACCAGTGCTTTCTTTCTTTTTAAGAATGTACCCAACTGTTGATTTGGCCACACCTAAGGTTTTTGCTATCTCTCTTATAGATTTATATTGTTTTTCAGCCTAATGATGGCCTCCTTCGCTTGCATTGAGATCTCCTTGTACTTCATATTGGTAGCTCCAGTCGAACTGCTGCCAAATTCCAACTCAATACCTGATAAAAGCTCTAGACCTTTTATCTGCTTCATTTGTCTTGAAGTAACGAGGGAATGGACCGCACCTGGTCAGTTAACTTCTTGTCAGTCAGTTGTCCAAATACCTTTGAGCCCCTGAAAATGGAAGTACTTTGCTGAAAATGGCTGTAATTCCTAAATGGTAAATGCCATATTTTTGTGGAGCCTCTTAAAATAAAGCTGAAAGTCTACACTTCGATCACATCTTGATTGTTTTATTTCAAATCCATTGTGGTGGTGTATAAAGGCAAAATCACAAAAACTCTGTCATTGTCCAAATACTTCCGGACCTAACTGTATTTATTTAAAAAAAAAAAGTCACCATCTGTAGTCCCATATTTATTTACTGCTTTAATGCACATGCTTACCAGCAATTTACAACCTTTTATTTAAGTAGCACTACAGTGAATTAATGAGGTTTTTTCTTCCTTTGAGATTTTTCACCCTTATGTTTTAGATCCCTTATTAAAGAATGAAAGGGGTGTATTTGTATTTCTGTATAAAATCACCAAGAAGCAGAGTGCTTGAAGTTACGATGGTCCAGGCACCATGACGTCGACCATCAAGTCACTAAATAAATACAGTGTTGCTATGAGATTAGTAGATATCGTGTCCACAATATAACACACTTCACAATAACACAAAGAGAATTGGTGTAACAGGACATAAAGTCCATAGCAGGGGCTAGCTGACGTCATCTGTTGGAGTCATACAGAGGAGTTAAATGCAATTAAACCCAGAGTCTAATCAATATTGATAGGTCACATGTTTAAACACATTTCTATTGGATTTATTTTAAATTCACTTTTTCTTTTCTTTTTTTTTTACTGCAGTCTTTGTATTTTGCATTCAGAAACCTTTGTTTTCTCAAGCCATATCAGTGGTCTGGAACAAAGTGTACCTGTAATACTGTAGCACTGAATTTTGACTTGTTGATTTTATCCTTTAATGCGAAAAGAATTCATCTGACCAATTCAGGGGTGAAAAGTCGTGGTAAATCTGTGATTGTTTTCACTAATCATTGTCACCCGTTTGCTGTATTTTGACATGTCATCAACATAGTAATTTCCATTGCACATTCCTCTGATACTTTTCATTGATTTGATTGGTTTGCTTTTGTTTTTGTTCATTTTCCAGCAATGTATCGACACTAAAAGACAAGCCAAGATTTTCATGTAACCATGTCAGCTGCACAATGTTTTTGCCAGGGAGTATCTGATTTGTCTGTTTTCTCTGGCTGTTAGCAGCAAGACAAGAAGGCAACAAAAGAAGCCAGTAGCTCTATCTCTGACCTTTCAATTAATTAAAAAAAATCCACAAAGAAAGGACAGTTAATGCAGAAAAAAAAATATTCTAAATTGAAGTTTGTGTATACAGCGAAATCACCAGGGTTTAATTGTTTGCTTAACCTTTGCTAAGTTCATAGGAGCACTTGAGCCCACTCTGCTCATAGCTCATGTGAACTGTGGAGGCGCTCATTTAACATGGGGGAATTTTCTGTTTAGTTTAGATTGAACCATTTTACTTTCTTTACCACTGTAACATATTCTCGTCATAAGAAACTAATGACACTTGGACTCTGACTCGCTTAGAAAATGATTCTTAAAGGGTTCTTGATGGGGCTGTTATGTTCAGGACCAGTTAAAGGAACCCTTTTGCCTCCTGGATGGCCTCTCACGAACTTTGGAGCTCATAGTGTTAGCTGTGGCAGTGGTACAAGGTCTCCTTACAGGACCAAGCTGAAAAATTTCAAAATGCACCTCTAATTTGTTTAAGGGCTCTGGAGCATCGCAAAGGACCTCAAAACTTTGACAGGCACATAAGCAGAGTGAGAAGCCAAAGTTCCCATATGCATTCTTCTAATGCTTGTGTATACTAGAACTGTATGGTGCAAACGAGCACTAAATCAATCTGTATCTGTTACTGTTCTATTTTATAGCTGAGGTTTCAAGCTCTACGGTTGTAAGACATTTTAAAAAGTGACCGCCCATCACCCATGCTGTGGTTCTGCTCATGATACACTGGGGGTCTCTAACAAACCTAATCCTGGGACAAATAGTATTCACTTAGTCGTTTATCAACCATACATATTTCTGTGATGCCTTCTCATGAAAACCTCAGTGAGCAGCCAAAAGAATCCCTTCTGTTTCGGGTCAAAGGACAAACCCTCAAATTTGAATGCAATGTATAACAACAACATGAAGGTAAATAAATATATCACACATGTTCTCTGCTGAAAGCAGCTCCATCTCTTGGGCTGACAATAATTTCTTATTCCTACACACATTTATTTAAAACAAAATAAGAGGTGGAAAGATGGGGAAAAATTGAGCCCCAGTGTATTATGAGTGTTTGAGCATTAAAAAGCAGCATGTCTCAGTTTTTGCGTCAGTGTTGGAAATGTGTCTTTTATTGCTCATGCACATTAAGGTCAGATGAGTGTGACACTTTTCTGCGAGGCCCTTTAAACACTTAAGAAAATTAGAGCCATTAGCTTTACAGCAGGATATACGACACACGACAGATCAACACCTCGTAGTCCTAAGGCTCGGTATTTGCTTTATGATTTTTAAAGGCTGTAAAGTGGCCATCATCTGTCTTCAGTGTGAATCAGAGCCTGTCATCATCTAGGTTAGGCAGACTGGGAAGAACTGTACAAGTTAAACAACTGACAAGGCCTTGTGAGGTTTTTCATTAAGGTGTGCAGGATAAAACATTTTTTAAAGAATAATGTGTTAATCTGTGTGATGACAGAGTCATTCATTCATTCATTCATCTTCAGTGAGCACTTTATCCTGGTCTGATTGGATATGGAGCCTGTCCCGCGACCACTGGGAGCAAGGCATGACATAGTCAGTCAGTAAAAAATTAAAAGAAAAAAAAGCTTGTATTTGGTGATCTTAGCTGTTTAAGTTTATAGAACTTTTGGCTGGTTAGACTGAGTATTTCCTAGGTGAGAAAGGATATGATTGTGATCTTTGTTTACTTCACTGTGAAAGCCCAGAGAACCAAATTCTTTTTAATAACCCTAGGGTTATTAAAAGGTTTATATAACCGGCAACATTTTTCAATACTGTTCATAACTCATAGGTAACTATGCAGGGACTAAGCAGGATCAAATGAGTAATACTATACTAACACATATTAACTACTAATGAATACTGCTTAATTACCCAGTAATAATAAAGTAATGGGTTGGATGGATTGGTAGTTCATTATATATATATATATATATATATATATATATATATATATATATATATATATATATATATATATATATATATATATAGTACACACACACACACACACACTCACTGTCCACTTTATTAGGAACACCTGTACACCTGCACATTCATGCAGTTGTCCAATCAGCCAATCATGTAGCAGCAGCACAATGCAAAACATCATGCAGATACAGGCCATGAACTTCAGTTAACATTCACATCAAACATCAGAATGGGGAAAAAGTGTGATCTCTGTGACAATAATCGTGGCATAGTTGCTGGTGACAGATGGGGTAGTTTGAGTATTTCAGAAACTGCTGATCTGCCGGGATTTTCACACACAACAGTCACTATAGTTTAAACAGAATGGTGCAAAACATGAAAAACATTGAGTGAGCGACAGTTCTGTGGGTAGAAACTACTTCCTTTTTGGTATTCATAGTTTTTTTTTTTTTTTTCATTTTTATATTTTAAAATTCATTGAGTTACTTTATTCCATATTTCTGTACTTAACTGCTTAGGTTTAGTTTTGTACTTCAATTACTCTACCATTTTATGCTTGTGCTTTCTGTTACATTACTTTTTAATTGCTTAATTTTTTTATCTCTTTATTATTATTATTATTATTATTATTATTATTATTATTATTATTATTATCATTATCATTATTATTATCATTAAATACATTCACTACCGTCCCTTCTGAGCTCTCTTTGAACTTCTATATTTAGCAGCATGAGCCAATTTGCACATTGTCCCTCAAATGAGATTTGCTAAAACACAAGTGTCTAGTAGAATAAGTTTCTTAATTCTCATCTTTTTTCTGCAGGAGTACGTGTGTCATAGTTCCTCCTGAATAAGCACCACTCACAATCACAAAGAA
Source organism: Pangasius djambal (assembly GCA_022985145.1). Lineage (NCBI taxonomy): Eukaryota > Metazoa > Chordata > Actinopteri > Siluriformes > Pangasiidae > Pangasius > Pangasius djambal. Next base: position 13,711,998 of record CM040997.1, read on the forward strand.
ATGGCTCCCATCCTGTACTTGGCTCTGTTGTCTTTCCATACTCTTGGACATACAGTATCTTTATACTTTGAGTTATTTCCACATATTGCAGAGTAAATTTCATATGTTAGATAATGACTGAAGTGGTACTGTGTCTTTCCCTAAGAGTTAATGATGATCTGGAACATTATTGAGAAGCTAGCTTCTCCAGGAGATACATAAGACTCGGTTATTATTGTTTAATTCATAATGAAGTACCAAACCATTACATTACAGACCTGCAGAGTTATTGAATATAATTGCTTGCATACTGTGTTACCATATAACCTATATCAACCTACATGTTCTAACTAATTATTACTAGTTGTTATTATTTCATTTTAATTGTATGTGGCACAAATACTGGATATTTTAATTTTTTTGTTAAATCTCTTTTTATTATATTCCTGATAATACTTATGACTTTTTTCTATACACATAATGACTTACGTTCTGTGTAAAAGTCAGTCACACCTATTCCATATAGTCTGAATACCCCGGAGTATGTTGGAATATATATTTTATAAAATAGATTAGGAGCGGAGCTCTTGAAGTCACCCCTACTTTACTCATAAAGGGAAAAAAAAGACAGAGGACCATGGAGCCACAGAGGGGTAATTCTGAAGCTAAGGTGTTTGTCTTTTGCTAAAATAGTCCACATGCCAAGAAATTAAAGGCAGACAAAAAGCAGCATTAGTAGAATTACAATAAAATAAACAGCAGAGTGAGAGTTTTGTGAAGCCAGCCAAAAGTGAGAGTATAGGGTCGTGTTTGTTACCATGACAAACGTATGGGCCTATGCCAGTACTCCCTATGGGCTGAAAAACACATAATTGTGGTCTTAGAGGTTATTTGCACAGTACAACCCTTCATACCAATATTCCTATATGCATTACAAAACAGGTCTCTGAGCTAATGGTGCATGTGGATCGATTTTCATCGTAACAGTTTTCATCAAAACACAATGCAGTTCAATTTAATAGTGCAATTTTTCAGTGAGACACCCAATACTCATGTAAAATAAATTGCATTAAATGTGTTCATGGAAGAGCCAAATTAAGATTAATAATGAAACTGACCATCTGTAGGGAGAGCAGTTAGAGAAAATGCAAACGAATGCTTTGTTGGGTCATAGGTAAATTCTTCCTAAATAGAGTGCTAATAAAAGGGTGAAAGGCCATGAGGACTGCACATCTCTGTTTATCACTTCCAGGCCATCATCAGGTTTAAAAGCACAAGCTTGTCTTTGAAGTAAGAGAAACACGTATTTTGTTCTGGAATCTGAAAAATGCAAGGAAGCCATTTCCCTTCTTTGTCACCTTCATTCTCTCAAGCTCAGCCAGTGTCCACATTGCGAAGGGGCAAGTTTATCACTGATTCATGGCTTGAAGGTGATGTCGATGCTCATTTTGGAGCACACTGAGTAAATACTCACTCTGTTTGTCTTGTTCCATTTGAAAATATTTGCTCATATTGTCACTGACTGGAGAACCAGTACTTTATGGCTTTATGGCTTCGGAAAATGCATGTGAAACCACAACACAAAGAACGTTTGAAAAACGTAACCACCTGGGTCAACGTGTCTGAACTTCTGAGTTCGTAACTCTCACTAATGAGACAGTTATGCCAGGGACTGTTTCAGCAAGAACTCAATATATTTGCATGAAGATCGAGTCATTGGACTCAAATAACAACTCCTAACTATGTCTTTTACATTTTTCTCTCAGTCAGAACGAGTAATACCTTCCTGGAGAGAACCTAATGTCCACCTCCTGCTGATCTCAAACAAAATGATTGTGCTTCCACTCTCAGTTCCTTTGAGCTCCTCTCAGTTGCCATGTAAATGCGAGGTTTCTGCTCTAAGCACCTTCATATGTTCTGCTACCACTGCCAAAAAAGTTCTCAACAGATGGACGACAGCCTGATGAGCTTGTCTGAAGCAGGCTGTCACTGCCATTTTCGTTAGAACTCCTCGGCTACACCACCCATTATCCATGACTGGCAGCTGAGGGTCATGAACACCAACTGACTAACTCATATATCCAGTGTACTCTCCATTAAATGCACATGAGAAACCTAATGGCTTGAAGTGCTATTGCATGAGCCAGTCCACCACTGCCACAGGGAGGCATAGCAGTATCAGAAGTCAAGATAAATCACTGACCCTTTGTCATGTCCAGAGACATTACAATAATGAAATACCCTTCTGGGGATTGTGCCATCAAAGAGCTATAAATCCTGAGCAGAACACACTGTTAGCAGTGGCTAAAATAGGCCATAATGAGTTGCTCTCTGGTCGTTATACCTTCAGAGGAATTCTAGTTTGAGGCCAGCAGCTTCGTGAGAGCTCTGGAAGGACAATAATGTACGAAGTGTTAGCAGAAAAGTGGTTTAAAAGTTGTGCTGTAAGCATTGTGTGTTCATATCTATTACTGACATACAGAAAAGTCTCATTTACCTTTTCAGAATGACATATAGACATGTGTTTTGCTGTTCTGACATATTACCATCCAGTGAAATCCACCTCTGAAATGTTAAAAGCACTATTAACACACATTGAAAAAGAAATCTGAAATATATAACTGAACAATCGGACAAAATCATCTGTCTAGGAAATGGCAGTGGCACAGCCACAGAATAAAATAATACAGTTCATGAAACAAACAAATGCTACAATGAGCCAAGACGTTCTCATGCTATGTGCTATGACATCGCCAACTATTGTATTAGTACATCCGTAAATAGTCCTACAAAATCTAATATAGTAATGAAAAAAAAAAATGTGTACTCTTATATATATTAGTCCATTCACACCCAATTCACAGTATTCTTTCAAACTCACTCACTTTAATATACACCGCAGTGATCATCTCAGTGTGTGTGTGTGTGTGTGTGTGTGTGTGTGACTCGAACATGATCAAACATTTATAAAAATGGCTGATGAATCTTGAGGACAAACTTAATAAATCAGATGGTAGTATGGTTTGGGTTCTTTTATTAAAAACTATTGCAATTTCATAACCTGCTGTATGAATGTGACAGAATATTTCAAAGCAAACTGCAGAAAAACACATTTCAGAGTTCTGGCAACCTTCACTCACACAAATGCAGCGTTGACTATATGTTGTCAAGGTCATTTATGATTACAAGACTCAAAGCACCAAATGAACAAATATGTTATTTGAATTTATTGACATTTTATCTCCAAGATAATTTTAGAAAATGAAATTCACTACTATTAATTGTCTTTTAACTAACGTTTTGATTTACGATATACTATAACCAAAAATATAAAGAATTGAAGTTGTTATTTTTGTGGAGGTTATTCGTCTGAGCGTATAAGCTACCTTTGGTGTTGTGGCTGGGTTTATAGAATAGAGTGGTGCTGTGTACTGAATACTAGTGCAGGCCTTAAAAGAACTGTGCGAAAGGAGAGAGCTGTGGGGCAAAGCTGTGGCTTTGTGCTGGGCTCACAAGGCCTGACACGCTCTCACCCAGTTGGCGGCAGATCACGCTTCTTATTCTCAGCCTGAGCTCTGTACAGCCAAGACCCTTGATTGGCATTGCACTGAATAGCTATTTGTAATTGAGTTCTGTTTATTTCTCATTCAGCTTTTAGCTCAATCTAAATAAGATGTGGGTTCAAAAAGCCACATTCCTGTTCTTAGTAATTTATTATTAGTAATTCTTACTAATTTATTATTTCTTTATCATTAAAATGAGCAAGTACCACTCCAAATTTCCATATTTCTAGCATCATACTCTATAGATTTACATAAGGCAACCTTTTTTTACCTTGTTAGCTCATATCCTTGATCAGATTGTGCATGATTAATTTATACTAAACACATCAAAAGACAAAATAATTATTTGTCCGTTATATTGCAATGAAAAAGTTTATTATCTTTTCAAAGAACTTCTGATTTTTGACTATATCACTGTACACTCAGTATAAAAGTGGTATAAAAATTAACATAATAACCAATCATTTCATGTTACTTGATGTGAGGACAAACTTTGGTGTATTGTGTTCCTGTTTTTTCACCGTTTTTCTCCATCAGAGCCAATAATAAATGGGTGTAGCTTCTCCATAAGACCCTCTGATTGGCTATAATGTGACGTACCAGAGGCAAAAGGCCTCTGGTAATACAGAAATTATACCTGTATATTGCAGAAATTATCCCTGATGTACCCTGTACATCACTAAAAAAAAAAAAAAAGATGGCCAACAACAACTGATCTGTGTGTGTGGTGGCCTGTGAAAACCCATCAGATGTTTCTGCGGCTGAATTCTGGAAAACAGCCAAAAATGACGAATAATCTGTTTTTGTTTTGTTTTGTTTTGTTTTGAACACCTAACAAGTGGGTGGGAGTTGGTCAAGACTAAATGTGGGAGGAAAATCATAGAAAAACAAACAAACAAACAAAAAACATAAAAATATTATAATAAAATTATATGTAATATTTTTATTTTATTTTATTATTATGTTCTAATTTTGCCTTGGCTGTCTGCCTGAAAAGATGTTGTGTAAATGCAGTCAGTCTACCTAAAGATGTCTAAAACCTTAGATTTTGTGTAATTTCTTCAAACAGTCAATGCCATTCTTTGGTCATGTTTTTGGATAGTTATGTGTCATAGCAAAATGGACATCAGCGAAATAAGTTCAGTTCGCAATCAGATATCGACTGTTAAAACGTCTGTAATTCTCCTGCTCATTGCATCATCTTGAAAATGGAGGAAAGTGCTTGTATACTCTTTCCAGATGGCAGTGAACAGAAGTTTAAAATGTTCAAATGACCTGAAATATAAGGAGAAGAAAATCAGCCAAGAGAGCAGAACAGATTGTAACTTTTTATATTATATAAAATACATTATTAAACATAAAATGACTAATGGAAGGGCTGGTTTTCTGAAAAGTCTATCAGTCCTTATTTTAAAAATAAATTCTGTTTTTCATAGTCCTACATAGTTTTCAGTGTCTTATTTCTAATTTGCGTATCTAATTTGTTACATATTAAATTAAATGCAAATTAAATCAGAAAATACTGGTTGCTTTTGGACAATCACTGTGTTGGTGTCGTTTCTCCCTTTTCACGTTTATGGTAACCAAACTTTAAAAAAGCTATGTCATTATTTGTGATTGAGATACATGCAAATGTGCAAATAAGACACCAGTTTTGCTTCAGGAAAGTCAGTGGTTTTATAGAAAATGTCAAAATTAGACCATGTGGAAAGTTTTCCCAGGCCTCCAAACACACATCAAACAGCAGCACAAGCATGCACCAGCAAGATGGGCCAACCTTTAAAAAAAAAAAAAATATGTGTGGCAGTTTGTTGACAGAAATAATTGCTCCACACTGACAAACTGACATTCGCTCGTTAACCTGAAGTCTCTGGTTTCACAGGAAACACATCTTTCTCAATCAAAGAACAGAGAAGCAGATGCTGTAAAGACAGACTGTAGAAAGAGGCTAGCGTCTAGCTCTGACTCCATGTTTGTTTTTGAGACGCCCACTTTTCACAAGCCAATCAAACTCTAATGGATTTTACCGAAGTCCCACCCACCCGAATATACCGTATGTCATGGTGTGAACGAAAAATGTGTTTGAATTTCTGTTTCAGATTGTCTTTAAACAAAATCAATCTGTTAAAAGCAGAACTTTGTAACAAAACCATTTTAATTGCCATTTTAACTTAATTGAAAAAAATAAAGATAATGAAATAATAATAATAATAATAAAAAATAATGGCTGTCCAACATGTCTACAGAATATTTATTATAATTTGTACTACTAAAAAAAAAAGCAAGCAGACAGCCTTCCTGAGAGAAGTCAAACTCTGGAATATATGAGACCAAAAACAAAAATGTAGTAAGATGATTTGTGATAACATGATAAACTATATTAAATGCCTTAACATGCAATTACAGGTCAGTTAAATTTGGCACTAACATGGAGCCTTGTATCTGCCGCTAGTTACTTTTTCTGGAGGCACACATCAGAAGGGAAACTCAGAAGTATGTTTGATGAAGTCATACACATATATACATTATACAGAGAAAAAGCTAACAGCAACAGGGTGTTGGTTTAAGCCCAGGACTCTGTAAGAATAGCATGAACCCGCAGTGATATAACAGTGCTTTGCTGAATGATAAGATAAATCAAAAATAGATATACTGTATATAGAAAGAGCTGAGGGTTTGCTTTATCCACAACGCTCCTCTTTAGCCACTGTGTGCAGATAATCACAGATGTGAACTGCCCTTGCAAAGGTTAATTCTGCTGTGGAATAAACACTTGATTAACTATAAGTGTCTCAGGAATTGAAATGTGTCAGAGTTTGATTACTTTCGAATTTTGGCACTCTCTATTTTAGGCCTCTGATAGATGCTTGTACTTCTTGTCCTCAGATTTTTCTTCCTAAGGCTGGATTACAGAACACTTGAAGTACTGACATGAGCAGTAATTGAGCCTTGTGAAAAAAACTTGTTTAAATTATGAATATATACTGCCTAGCAGCTCCAGTGTCCTTGGTTCCATCCTGAGCTCAGGTTATTGCTCATGTTGTTTTGCATGTTCTCCTCAGGTCTGCTTACGGTTTTTTTTTTTCCTTCTGGTCTCCTCCCACCTCCCAGAAACATGCCAGTGAAATGGCAATTTGGAATTGCTCCTAGGTGTGAATGAGAGGGCAAATGTGTGTGTGTGTGTGCTAGACTGGCCTGATTACACTCCTGAGAAGGGAACCTTCATCTTATCATGAACCTAACTGAACTAGAATATTGTGTGATCAAATCACATCCCCTCCGAAGAATTTAATAGCCAGTGTATATAAAATAATCGTACTGTGGTTACCTGAATTTGTAGGACTAATACTAAACAAATCCAGGAAATGATACATCTTAATTTATCTGCAATTACTTCCAGCTGGTCTGCATTAAAGGCAATTCATGCTGGGGTCTTCCAAAAGGACTAGGGTCTCCTGCTTACCATTGGCACCGTCACCCTCCAGTTACAAACTGTTTGCCTTGGCCTCACTCAGCACACAACTGCCTACATGACATCCTTAATGGGAGGGAGAGTAAGGAGCACGGCCATTAATGGCCAAGGGTGTGTACGTGAGTGTGTGCTCATGATCGATGGGTGGGCTCTTAACCCAGACACTCTAGTTCCAGTCGGAAATCCAAACTTAACAATGTTAAAAGTTGACCGCCTTGTATGTAAACCTATCCTGTCTCTTTCATTAATCTGCATTAAAGCCCAACCAAACTGCCTGAGGTAATTTTCACAAACGTGAGCTCAAAGCCATCTCAAGTATTGCGGTGATCCGTTCCACCCACCCACACATGCGTGGTCCATTCCTACAGGAACCTCCACCACAGTCGTACGTCATCCATGTCTCCCCTGTCTTCCAGCACACGCATAGAGCCATGGCATCTGCCTTAGAGTGGTATTTTCAGCTCGGCTCTGAAAGAAGCCATTGTGCAGCGCAAAGCAACCTGGTCTCTGTGAAGTGTCACAGGAGCAGGACCTGTGTTGTTATCTGAAGCAGAAATGGTTTCCAGATTCCTACTGGTTTGGTGGGGAGAGGCAAAATGATTTGTGAACACATGCTCCACTTATGAGGCTTAAATATTAATAGAGATTCTCCATACTGGCAATTTGTCACTAATGACAGCATGCAATTCCTTTCACTTATCTGCCTGAATGGCTCTGACTTTGGTTCTGCCATTGAACTGGGTCATTATTATAAAAATCACTTTCAGTGAGGGGAACTCGTTTGCCCTGTCTAAGATGACTGATTGGACTATCAACATTGCACTAAGTAGAGTTAAAATTGATTATTATAATTTGTTATATCCAGCCATTTACAAAGAAATGCCACCACTGTATTTGAATGATTACTCTAACAAAGAGCAAATGCAATGCATTTTAATGGTCAAATCAGTAGCAGATGGGTAGGTTTCAACCAAATTTAAAGTGAAAAAGGAATAGTGCTCTTTAAGGACGTTCAAATTGCCTCTACCCAGATATAGTATGATAGAGAGACTCTGTTTTGTGTACTTTAACGGTGGATTTTTATCCTTGTATACAAACTGAACATCTGAATATCTTGCAGTAAACTACCATTTTCTTATTGTTTTCCAGCCTTAATAGTGCAAGCTCTCTCAAGTCAAATCAAACAGACTGACTGTGATCAAATTTTGGCATGTAGCTAAGGTGTTTATTAGTATAGACCTCACAGGAAACACAGATCACACTATCTATTTCTTGATTGTGTATGGCCATGGTGAGTGTAATTCTCTCCCTCTTAGCCTATTGACAGGAATGTGGTGACTGATAGCAGGTTCATGGGATCACTGCGTCAAGGCTCTGGTACCATTAAAATGGAGGAACTCTGTATATGTGTTAACTGATGTAGAGGAAGATGTCTAGCAGGGTAATCTTTCTGTTTGATCCTCTATTAACCTCCACATAATGACACACCTTCCTAACAGGACAGCTCTGCCTGAAGATATAGTATGTTATCAAGGGTAGAGTGATCTTATGCTAATGCCATTTTTCAGGTCATTACCTTCATTTTGTGACAAGATTTGTGTGTGCAGTTAGCAAAAATGATCTGTTGAATCAATGAAAGGGAGTCTGAATAAGTATATTCGAGACAGTATACGTACATGTGTGTTCACAACTGAATGACACATGTAATCTATCTCTCTCTTTATCTGCCCTCAGACATGCACAAATACACAAATACGTGCATACAGTCAAAATCCCACAGCTGTGTGTGCTGAGTCCCAGTGTTTCATTCTTATTTGGTCACATCAGACATATCTGTTTTCATCAGATTGGACTAAAGTTAGCCAAAATTGAGTGGTGGCAAAAATCCCCCAAGGACCAAAGTGAGTCAAAACACATTGTACAAATGAGCAAAAGAATAAAAACACCAAACTCCATGACACTGATATTTGCTAAACCACAACTTAGAAACCGATCCCCATGATGAATATATCGGGAGGAATGTAAAGAAAACATATTTCACTAGAAAAGAAAATTCAGTCTGACAGTAACTAGGAGATAACCAGAAAATCGTTCCTTCGCTATCTCAGTGTTGGATGAGCACTTTTACCACAAATGAGGTCAAATATTGATATGCAATGAGAAGTGAAGGGCTGGAGCTGGCTCTGATTAAAGACCCTTGAGATTAAAGATTAGGCGTTAGGGCTGGACCTGACGTAATTGGCCAGACAGTGTGCTTTATCAGCGCCACGGTGTCCTTCACACAAGCACGACTCATCTCCAGCCTTAATTTAAACCTGAAGCTCTGAATGCCAATTCATCAGGCAGAATGTGTGCGGCCTGATAGACTGGAGGACATTAAAGGCACTTTACGAGTCCAGAATGAGCCTCCAAAGTGTTCACAAATAGCCATATTATGCAAATGCGGCTGGTATCTAATCTGGCGATAATGTCTTATGAGTGCTGTTTTGGGATCAAAGCAGGCAGTGTGATTCCTCTGTGACCCCACTGTTTCTCCACAAGAAGTGAGTTGGCCACAGCTGACCCTTGGAGGACCATCCATCATCTCTGTGCTTTATCTAGAATAAAAGGTGACGGTGAAACTAAACAGAGACTACAGCTACAAAGTGAAACATCAAATGCGAAAAATGGCAGCAAAATAGTTAAGCACTTATCAGTCTAATGGTGAATCATGCTTAAATGTTTTCACTCATGTACTGTAGCTTTGCTGAGTAATAATAATAACAGTGACAGAATTAGGAGTAAACTGTTTTGCTGCCTGAATAATGTCAGCCTAAGCCTACAAACATCCCACATCTAAAAGATTTTCTCAGTGATAGGTTCACCTGCTGCTGTCTGCACGGAAAGCGGAAGAGGAGCAATTCAAGCTCACTCAACCACGCCATCTCTACCATCTGCCTATATCTCACGATTCATAAACCTAGTTCATAGCAAGTCAACCTACAGCAAAGGAAGCGGAAAACCCAGATGGCTGATAAATCTTTCTAGTGCCATTCTTTCTGTCATCGTTACGCTCCTCTCTAGGAATGGTACCATTATACACGCAGGGAATTGTACGGATTAGAGATGGAGAGATGGTAGAGCTGGAAATAGTGGTGGGATAAACTTTAATGGAGGAAGATAAGGCTCTGATATATTGATTTATCACAGTTGTGGAATGGAGTCCAAGAGGCTGGGCCTCAGCTCTGGAGAACTATTAATATCAGTCGAGCCAAGAGATAGTGGTTGATAGGTTTAGAGGATAAATGAGACAGAACTGAGATTCTAACCTCTCCAATAGGTCAGGTGTACCTGAGGTTTAACAAAGCTGTGATATTTTGCAGGGCATTAAATAAGATTTATATTTATATGATGGAGAATTCAGTTGGGAAGTAGAAGCTATATACATTGTGCAGATTGTTTTTTTCAGGTATAGCCTAATGAATTGCAAGGAAATATTCTGTGGCCAAGTGTAAATCAGTAAGCCTGAAGAAAAAGGTGCAAGCATTGTCTACAATCTACAGCCTTGCCTTCACTGAGTCTCAAAAAAATAAAATAAAATTCCAATCCTCTGGCTTTGTCTGGGCTTGTGCTACAAAATATACGTACTTATACTATGCTTGCAGAGACACAGTAATATGCTAAAGTATTACAGTGCCTTCTTCTGGCCAGACGGGAACCTACACCATCTGAGGCTTTCTCAGAGTTTTTTTTTTTTTTTTTAGTGTTTGGAAAAGATGTATAGTGGGAACTGCACGGAACCTAAATTCAGTTTGAATAGTTACGTTAGAGGGATATGCTGCTTTAGGTGTGTTATTAAGTGGAACCTGGCTGAAACATGTTTTTGTGTGGGAAAGCTGCCTTGTTTGTGGCTTTAATGAGCTATAACGTGGCCGAGGGAGTGAGGATGCAGACGTCCTGTCTGCTGTAAGAGGCTGTCATCACTCAGCACGAGAGCTGGGGCACACTTGGGAGTCTGGGAAAAGGAGCTGCGCCAGTGCAGCCTGGGTAGGGGATATGGGGTATGCCTCTGCATGGTCTCTTGCATCTGAATGTCAGTCTTTACAGAAAGAACTGGAAGATTTTGGAGCTCAACCAGTGGCCTAACAGCACCATGAAATATAAAGAGAAGAGAGATGCTGTACTCACACCACAGGCAGTGCTAAAAGAGCTTTTTCAAAATGTCCAAAGAGAGACTCTGCTATAATAGCTCCGGAAATAGCAGAGCTTTCCAGACACCTCAGAGAACACTACCCACACACATATTCAGAATATTCTGCCTTCATTCTTTTGCTCACAACGATGTAATGACTTAAAGGTGTTTTTGAAGCTCTAAAATAAATTTGTATAAGCTATATTTTAGCCTATTAATGACGTTTAATGTTCATTTAGGGAATTTCATATGATTCCATATTATTATTATTATAGTTGTTATTATAGTTATTATTATTATTATTATTATTATTGTTGTTGTTGTTGTTGTTGTTGTTGAGTTATTCAGCGGATCTCTAATCATGTACATGAATTCAAAAGGGAAAATTGTATATATGATTTGGCTGTATAAACTGTATAAAACTCTGAAAGTTAAAAGGCTTAAGGCTTAAAAAAAAAAAAAACTTCTATAAAAAAAAACTTGATTCTTCCTGGTCTCTACCACTAGAGGTCCTCATTATAAAAGAAATTTCTTAACCCACCAACAGCACAGATCCAGTCTTCAAGACATTTAAAAACCAGCTTCAGTGCTAGCTGAAAAACCAGCTTCTTCAATGCTAACAAATGTCATTTTATTAATTGAGAGCACAGGTCCCTGCTATTCAAATGTAAATGCATGAGTAAATGTCACAGAAGATATAAGAATTTAAATCCCTCCACATTCTAGGCCTCAAACATGTGAAGACATTATCTGCATAGTTAGCACAGAATAGCCAAGAACAGTGTTTCATGCACATTTATATATTGCCCAAGTATAGAGAACGGACAAGCCTGCAATTTCCAGTACAGCATAGCATAAGCTTAAGCGGCTGTTCTAAAAATATATACTCATTCATGCAGAAATCCCAAAAAGAACATACATTATAATGTTGGCCTCAATCTTCCATGCACAATGTGGGATGATGTGCAGATGTTGACTCAGTAGAAGATTAACTGAATCCTGTGTTTTTGGATCATTTAATATAAAGCAATAATTCATAATGTGTGTGCTCTCTTACTATGAGGGACGTCTGCAGCAACAGAGAAGCATTGCATTCTAATAAACGTGTGCTTGCATATGTATATACACCTGTATCTGTCAAATCTAACATAATTATATTAAATTGACAAGTGTATCACTACGGCAACCATTTATACCCTTCTGTTCCCTGTGACAGTACTACATACTACATATGCAACTTTGCCACTTTGAATGCTACCGTTTGAATGATGCCACTGTTCTATTGCGCTATCATACCTCTGACCGTAGTGTCAGTACAGTATTATTTGTACTAATAACCTCTGCTGCATTTATAACTTACACATACAGTGATACAGTATATATTTCACAATTCTTCCTATTATGTACTGTATTCTATGACTCCTAATACACCCATATTCTATTCATGTAATAGTGGAAGACGAAAACCAGATTTCACTGTACTTATATGACGTATTCTATTCTATTCTATTCTAATGATTTTTTAAAAATAGCATTAGCATTTACTGAGTCTATAATTAGACAGCATAGTTTTGTTCATTATTAATTGCACTGAAAAGTACAGTGTAAAACTCAGAGACACCAAGCATAAACAGGAAACCACCCTCATTTATAAATCTAGTCTCAGAAGCTCACAGCCTCTCTTATTTCCATTGTGTTAACAACCCAAAATTTACTCTGGAGCAAGCAGCAAAGTATTCCATTGTTTTCACAGGCCTCCAGCAAAATACCTTGGCAGAGTCCTATCATAAAAAAGCATATTATACCACGTAACCCTTCAAGCTGATCAGGATTAGATGCAGTGACACAGGCTTTCGTAATGGACATCTCACAAATTCATCATTCAGTGCAGGTCTCTGGGCATGTCCGTCTTGTCCCTGAGTCAGTGGCCGTGTCAAAAGTGTGCTTGGAAAATATTTGTGCTTGTTTGCCACATAGTTGGCCAGAGCTTGGATAATATTCCCAGAGTTCCAGTGGAGCCATTTGACGTTGAAGTTGTTTGTCTGGTAACACTACGTGCATCAGTATAGACACATTAGGACTATAAAGTGGAGACACACTCACCCAGGCTATAGCTAAAGATGTATACAGCATGATTATACATGATTAAGTGAGGCATAACTACTCCAAGCCGAAAAGAATCAGATGCATTTAACAATAAGCTCATGACAGCCATATTCACCAGGTTAATCACTAAATAGCACAGCACACACCTGAACATCTTCAATATTTATGTTCTGCTATGGCAGACCACCCTAATCCCAAATCATACACCGTATCTGAATCCATTTCCCTGTTCACCATATGGTGTGCTATTAGGAGTGCAGACATTTTGTAGTGTTGCCAAAAATTCTCAGTGGACAAATTTATTTACTTTATAGCAGCTATAAACGGTCATCCCTCACCAGCTTCTTTTTTTCTCTCTTTTGAATCAGACAAAAAGAAAACAACATCTTGTCACATTACTTGCTGTCTCTTACAAAGAGCTGACAACTGAGGCTTCTATAAATGTTAAATAAATGTCTCCTTGCAGAAAGCTTCACCATGTTAACAAATATATCCAATTTTCTTTATTAAATAACATGTTTTGAAATCGATGTATTATTAGCCAGAGATTATGTGGCGAGTCCACCTTACAAGTTCCCATGAATGAGTTGCTATAGAAACAATAATGTATAATTTCGAATTATATGTGTCTAGTTATAATAATTATAATGTCTAATATAACCCTGTGATTTGCCTGGCAGCCAGCCAATATAAATATATATATATATATATATATATATATATATATATATATATTTTTTTTTTTTTTGACGTAATTATCACATACTTACCAGAGACTATCGCATATGCACCAGACTATATTTCTGGTTTACATAATATAATGCCTAATAGATTTATCTTGCAGTTATGCTCTATCTGAATGAATATTGGCAAGTTTATAGAAGTATACACTCCTGAGCAAAAAAAAAATTTAAAAAAAGGCAAATACTAAGCTTTTAATGGTAATGAACAGTAATGAACCGTTTGGGAAAAAGCTAGAAAAAGGGAAATTCTCTTATATAGTCTTCTTAAATGCAAAGGTAAAAACATGATAATGATTAAACTGTTTGAGGTAAAATTCAAACTAACACATTTCTGGACGTACAAAATTTTCCAAAAAATATTTAAATCCATAATATATTTAAAGAAATCAAAGGGAAAAGCTATCCCATACTAACTTCCTTTATCGATTTGTTTCCTTCTTACTAATTTCCTGACCAATAATTTGTTGTTAAGACCATTACCAGGAGGATACATTCAGCAAGGTCTGATTTAGTTGTAAAAAGTGACCATTTTGGGTGAGGATCTGGATGTTGCACAAGATGGCGCCCTCTTACTTTCGGGGTATGAGTGTGTGCATTACTACTTTTGGTTCCTGCTGCTTTCTGACAAGAAGTGTATCATTGCATCACTTGTCGCTGAAATAAGCATTTTAACGCCATGTTGTGCAACTGCTGTACACACGTCAGTATGCTGTGAACCCTTGATAGCATCTGGTGCACACACAATGGTACCTGGTGAGCATGTGATAGTACCTGGTGAGCATGTGATAGTATCTGGGGAGCATGTGATAATATCTCATGAGCACATGATATTTACTTAAAACAAATTACACCAAGTCCTTTCAGGGACTCTGTACAACCGAGAATCCAAATACCCTATATTATACTCTATACACAACAGTCTGTACAGTAAATGGTGAACAAGTAAGTGAGGAAGCTGTTTCAGACGCTGCAATAGACTGCATTTTTCCCTGTGTTATGTGTGAACGAAAACCAACAAAAGCAAGAATGCTGTGCCTGTTATTGAAAATGATAGGTTTGATATGACTCAAGTATATGAACAGGCGAACGTTAAAGATGTGATAAAGTACGGGAAGAGGCAATGATGAGATGTTTTTGGCATGAAGCGCATAAAAGCAGGAATTCATGACATACGTTCCACTCAACAGAGCTTTATGTTTACCTATAAAAGCCTGCTGAAATGATTGGGGAGGAGTTGAAGTGTGAGACGCAGAGATCAGGGGAAATTCCCACAGGGGGATTCCTGTGGTTTAAGAAGAAATAGGACCTACCGACAGACGCTACCTATAGACAGAAAAGGGGGGGCAGACATTTGTCTGTCTGCCCTGTATCCTCTTTCTTTCATTTATCACACTAAAGTGACTGTAGAAAAACCCCACAGACCACTGCTTTGGGTCACATTCACCTCCTTTCCCCATGGGCTGCAATACCTTCCTGTGTCCAAGACCTCACGTTACGTCACTGTAAATTATCTCTCCAAACAAATAATCCTGAACAACTTTCGGCAAAAAATGTGACCAGATTGTTAAGTACCTAAACCGAAACAGTTGGTTAACATGCCTCTGAAGAAAAGTCTGAACCATCACATTGAGGAATGTCATTTTATGACCCAGAAGAAACAACCTTGCCAAAAATACAGAATATTTTGCTGAACGTTCTTCAGTTAGAACCTGAGGCCTAGTTTCTTTGCCAGCTCTATCCCATCTCTCCTTCTCCACTCTCCTCTGTAAAGATGCAGATATGAGCCCATGGCTACAGTGGAGATAAATGTTATATGACAGAAGGTCGTTATCATGCAAACTAAGAACTGTCGATTTGTATTTAACCTTTCTTCCCGAGATGAAAATCCGCAGCCGTGTTAAGCAGCCTTGATGGTTTTATATAGGTCCCATTATATTTTCCATTTAGCTTCTGTGTGAAATTAATAGATGAAAGCAAGCTGTTTATATTCTCAGGGAAACACTGTTCAGGTTCCCAAACCGAACTTCAGCAAATATGTGCTCAAATATCAAATTTGAAAAGATAAATTGTACTGGTGATCTGAATACATGAGCTAACAGAAACAATTGTAGCTACAACTTCCCAGCAGGGCTTCGTGCAACATTTTGTAGTCATCTGGAGTCCATAAGACAATGCATTTATAAACTTTTTTGTTCATACAAGTGTGTAACAGACCTTGTGTGAGCCTTGCTATAGAAGCCCTGGAGGACTTGGTGGTTAGGTCCTTAGCTAATCAGTATAACGCAGGAAGAAAAATGGCTTGATTTTGCTCATTTGCACTCATTGTTGCCTGTTTTCACAATATTATACTTCATGTCTCTAAATGTCTGGTAGTAGAGAGTGGATGATAGTCTACCACCACTGTCCACTTTGGTGGACTTTAATACCAGTGATTAACTAGCATTACAACTAAAATATTTTCTTTGTTAGAATTAGACTTTACTGTTTGAGCTTGGAAACCTATAGTCTTTCATTACAGCTGGGGCCATTCCTGGCAATGGTTATCTGTAATCAAAACTAACCACAAATGTTTTCTCCACCTCCCGAGTCGGAAATGATGCAATTACCAGAGCATATATTAGCATATTTTAATGTAAGAATGCTTTTACTTGGCTCTGAATGCTCTTATGGCTTTTAGCTTCTAGTAAAAAGCCTATATAAATACGGAAGTGCATTCATACAGATACTGGATTAGAAATGAATCTAGTTTTTATGGTGCATTGAGACTACAGCTATAAAGGTTCGATTGACGTGTGTTTCGTTTTTCTTCATGTTAAGTAATTTATGAAAGAAGGCATGTTTGGACTGAAGGAAGCTGATACAAATGCGAGAAATGAGGAGTATTCTGTCTTTCATTTGATGTGGGGGAAATTCCCAAAGCATTCCAAAAAAGAAAAGAAAAAAAAATCACAGGTTTGATCTTGGCCTGTATAGATTGCAGAGGAAAATTAACATACTTTATAGACAGGCAGTGTGAATCTCAACCCATTTCTGTCTGCAGCTTGGCTTTCTGTAGGATGTCTTAAAGGGGTTTAAAGTTCTAACGTAACAGGAGCGTGCAAATACATGTTAGATTTGGGGTGTGGGAGAAATGTTTTCAAATTATTTTACTGCAGGTACAACAAAGATTTACACTTTAATGTAGCGGCGCTGACATATAACAAAATAGGTTAATGCTGTGTGTTGTGTGGAAGCATATTACAGGCAAAATTAAAAAGAAAATGCAAAATATTAAAGGTAGAAGCAGGTATTATTGGTCT
>CM040997.1:13729430-13778847 GCA_022985145.1 Pangasius djambal
TATATATATATATATATATATATATATATATATATATATATATATATATATATATATATATATATATATATATATATATAATGAACAGTACACAGTGATATGAAACAGCATTTCAACTGGACCCACGGTGCAACATACAGTACATGCATGACATACTCAGTACTGACAGGACATAATAAAGTCCAATAATAATTAAGAAGGGGGTAATGGGAAACAGTAGGGTAAGTGTGCAAGGGGGCAGTAAGAGCTTAAATACTTTCAATCACAGAATATTTAACATTACGGTAAAGACCATGTACAGGTGTTCCTAATAAAGTGAGGGTGAGAGTATATGGACCTACGCTGCAAATTAAAGCATGAAGGATCTTATTTCACTGTAGCGTTTCTAGCTAAAAACTATGCCTGTGCCATGCACAGCACATGACAGAAATGGAAATGGAGAAATCGACACACGGAGCCCATATTAAAGGTCACATTAACATGGGCGTGTAATGGCAGCAGCGTGTGTAGGTGCTTCCGCTGCATATCACACCTTTTGAAGGTATTAACTTATTGCAGGATAATACCCTGGAATTGTAATCAAATGGAGAAGAAAAAAAAAAACATTAGCCTGCTGGGTTGAATTAAACCGACCAGCGGGCTGTGTGTGAATTATTCATTAGAAAAATCATTAGAAGAAGAATGTATGCACTGAAGCTTTATTGAACTATTTATAAATGTCTGTTGTATTAGAACGTGAATGCTGTAAGCCTTCTTTGTGACAAATATTGGATGGTATGTAACCAAATATATGGTGTATAAGTACATTTCTGTGTCACAGTGTCAACTGGACAGTGAAAACAGTCCATTGTGATTGCTTGATTTGTGATGGCTGCCACTGTGTTAGATTCTTATGCCAGTTCCTCTCCTCTCTTTTCAGCCCCCGGTTCCTGTCACGAAGGATGTGCGCAGAAATCCAGGCGCCGGCACCACCAGCTCTCCTCGCTCTCCCGTAGAGCCCTACGAAGTGCACTCAGAAAACCTCTTCCAGAGGACAGAGGTTCTGGCAGGTATGTACAGGGGCCATTATGGTCGTGAGCCTCTTTGGGCTTCTGTGTTAAATCTCGTGTGATCCTTTGTGTATACTTTTTTAATTAAAACGTTTACAGTATGATAGCGCTTACTTTGTCTTGACAACTAATGCTGGTGACTGAAAGTCAATGACAGAAAAAAAGCGAATCCTTGTTTTGTGCTTTTTAGGTAATATTAGTACAAGAAGTATTACTACAATCCCACACTAAAAGATTTTACAGTTAGTGACCTTAGTGTTGCAAGGCTCTATCTTTGTGAAGAGCTGTTTTAGGACAGGTTTCATTTGATTATCCTTTAGCTGTGTGAAAATTATAAATGAAATGTAACCTACCATATATGCGTTTACATTTGCACAATAAAAAAGATGTCAGGATTGTCAGCGTTTGTGTTTTCATTCTATGACAGACTTTATGCAGGGGTTAAGGCAAGGGTTTAGGTAGCTAGCTAAGCTTAAGGCTGAGAGTTGACAGTCAGTAAGCAATTCAGACAGAAGCTGTGTAAAAATATTGTCTTGAAAAATTTTAATTAAGTTATAAATTAAACAATAATAAATAAAAAGGACATTATCATTTCAATATGTTTATATGCATCAGTGATCAGTGGTTTCTCTAACCTGATTATAATTGCGATCAAATATTTCTGAAAATTTATTTAAATTAGTACAAGACCATCAGTTTATCTCTGATTATTGGAATGGTTCAGTATGTCCATACTGTACATCTTAGTTTTTATTATTATTATTATTTACAGTTTCAGTTAGGCTCCAAACTTTTACATTTTGCACATTTAATTACCTGCAAAATGCACAGATCTTTGACACGTGACAAAGACACCATTGTGAACATTAGATAAGCTACTTCTTCTTCTTCTTCAAAAAAAAAAAAACATTATTAAAACATTAAAAGTATTGTATAAATTCTGACATTTCCAATATGGCATTTTGGGTAACAGGTAACAGCAGCTAATGCAGCATCTATGACTTCTGTTCCTATGGCTTTTAGCATATTCATTACCATTTCTCTGTAAAGATAATAGGCGACCACACACGCACAAACCCACCCAGCCAAACTAAATAACATGTAGCCTATATCCTTAAACACCAAACACTGAAAATCATGAACAGACTGAAAAACTGTTTCAAATGAACATAATTGAGCCAAGCCCTGCTGCAATCATAAGTGTTCACGTGTCAGTTAGAATGTGCCTCATCAGGCGATTAAAGCACTCATGATTGGAGCACTAGCAACCAAGCCAACCAATCAGAGCACAACACTGATTACTGGGTGATTGAAGAGGCTCGTGGCCCGCAGCTAACGGGATGTGTTCTGTTTTGGCAACGTCAAAAAGAAAAAGGAAGCAATCCAGAGAAAACTGTACTAAGGCTACTTAAAGCCCCGTCTGCAGTTACACTCAGCCATCGAAAAGGCAATAGATATGCTCATTAAAAGTGAAAAGGGAGCCAGTATCATTAGTCCAGCCTGACAGGCAGAAATTAGCTGCTACATGCCCACCCACAATAGTGGAAAGAAAGTGCACAAAAAACACTTACCTGCCATCACACTGCTGAGGTTCCCCAGCAACAGTGGGAAAAACACCACACACACACTGCCAGCTGAGTTGTTTTAGGCTAGAAATGGTGGACGTTTTCATTAACCGTCACAGTTCACAGAAGCTTTCAACTACACCTGGAGAGAATGTTTTGTTCAGAAGTAGGTCAGCAACATTTTCTTAACTCAACAAACACAGAGGTTTGCAGATAAATCGCTTGCTCTGAATGAAGGCAAAACTTTCAAAGCATTTGTCCTTGCTTAAAAACACACACACACCAAACCATACACACATCACCAGCTTTGAAGTTTTCCATGAATTTTAAATCAGTTAGTCGTGGGTTCCTGGCCTATTTACTTCTGCATTGATTTCATGAAATCCCTATTATAGGCAGCTCAGATGCCATGTGAAATCAATGAAACCCCTGATTCAGTTATGCAGCTTAGTAAAAAAAAAAGAAAAAAAAAAGAAAATGACTTTTAATTGTTCTGGAACAGAATATTAACCTAAGCTTAATCGCTATTTCCGTTTAATGACATTATTTTTGTCTTGTGAAGCCCGCCGCTTAACATGATATCGAACTCTGCTGTTATTCATGTGTTACTTCCAAACTCCTACAATGCTCATGCAACATCACGCCTCACAGGCTTTCATTAAGTGCATCGTTTTATGCCCAAAGTGCAGCATGCAGCTGTCTGCCAAGAGGTGAAGGAAGTAGCAATGTGATACCATCACTGAACTTTCCATATAAGCAAATTAAAAAAGAATTTAAAAAACTAGGCACCAAATACACATTAGTAACACAGCAAAGAGGTATGAAAAATAAAGTAATAAAGATTCGCGTTGTGATTTATTATCCCAAATTTCTGCCTGGGAGTCAGTAAAGTACATCTCTCTATTCATCGTTCATTATGGTTATTTAAATGTAATTAGCCTTTTAAGGTGCAAAGTGCAATCGTATGTCTTAAACTCACTCCTCTTTGCTAAGAGAATAAAAAAAAAACAGTTTAATAAGACAATGAAACATGAGTAAGAGCCTATAGGAAGGGTGATAGTAGCTACATGAAATATCTAATGAAATTATGTGACTGCAGCCAATTAGGCCTCTTCGCTGGAATAACGCATAGCTCTTTCTGGAGGAATCCCATTATTTCTTTCATCCACCCCTAGTTTTTCTCAACGAGAGTATAATTAAGCAACAGATCTGCTGCTGCCATATACACAGATTTATCGACTGTCAAATGAAAAGTTTCCTGGGAGTTCAGTGAATACAGCCTGGCATTAGTCTTCCCCAGAATTATGCAAATCGTCTGTTATCAAAACTGAAGATTCACATTACTTATTCAAAATGGTTCCCTTTGACAAAAAAGGTTATGAATCTGTTCCAAACAATTATTCACCAGTGTAAATGTTACCAACATGCACCTATCAGGTTCATCCGATTATGTGGTATCCTGAACCACAAAAAGTAAAACTTCATGGTCTATGTGAGCCATGGCCTTATCAAAAATACAAACACAACTCATGAATTCATTCAGTCATCTTTAGTAACAGCTTTATCCTCATCTCGGTCACGCAGGATCAGAGGCCTGTCCCAGGAGCACTGGGCGCAGGGAAAGGATACACCCTGTATAGGATGCAGGGCATACAAACACTGACAAACACAAATGACATGACTACTTGCTTTGGAAACCTACCATTAAATTACGTTTGAGTATGCATAGTAGAAACATAATGGAATCATCCGCTTTGTGCTTTGAGGCTGGAGCACAAGAACGGGAAATGTACACTTCTGATTCTGCTCAGAATGGACAAATATTTTGTTAAGTTTACATTTTTAAGCCTTGCTTTTGATGAATTACACTAATAACATTCCTTCGCAGCATACTTCCTAGCAACAACAGCGGGGTCTTGTGCATTAGCAGAAAATAATTTTTGAGGAACTATATACAATTTGGCCAAGTTGTAACTGCATACCTCGAGTGAACTAGGTCAACTTAATTCATATGCACAGACAGCTGGGACAGCTCAAGTACCTTTTTGTTCCTACGCGCTTCTTAGTGTGACTTTGAACAGCAACATTAATAAATGCACCTTAACCAGACTGAGCATCTCACAGCACTGTATTTCATAGTATTAAACTGTATCACATAACTGTATCACATAAATGTATTAAATTAGAGCAATCAGCCAAAACATATTTTCTCTTTTTTCTTGATTTAATTCTTCAAATGAAACTAGCAAAACAAACAAATGATAACATGGTGGAATGTAAGGAAGCCATTTATAATTTACAATTAAACACATACAACCACATATTTAAATATTTTGAGGTTATAACCAGGCTGAAACTGGCTTCATGCACTGCTATTTGTCATGGATATTGGAGTAGATTGAGCCCACCCCCATTCCCGCCCATGTACACAAAGCTCCGCCCCAGAACCATAGATGATTGGTAGGGTTCAACTAGAGTTAGCATCAGCAAGGACTGGCATGACATGACTTTCTAGCACACTCAAGCGCACTGTATAGCCTATATAACACTATAAACACTCATAAACAAGGATATATTTATTTATAAGAATGGTCAAGAGTGCCTTTGCTGCCCTGTTTTTCTTTTAAATGAGCTGCCATGAGCCTTTAAGCTCTGGCATTGCATACAGTTCTGTGAAGGTGGATTACCTGGCTCTTTAAGTGACAAACCTTAGCTACTTCTTTTGTTATGTAAAGCTACCATTAAAACAATTCAAAGCTTTATACAAAATGAGTTTACATACTGGTCCATGTGCATTGTTGCTAATTTAGCTGCACCAGTAATACAGTACGTTTCTCCATCTTGGAAAGGCACTGTTTTTTCTGTCTTTCTTGCTGTTAGTGTTTCCAAAGCACAGCATGTTTTTGTGCTCCAAACAGATTGATATGTGGGAAAAGTGAAGGGGCATTGGGGAGTTTCTAAGAAATGACTGACAGGAGGCCCATGTAAACACAAACAAGCACTCCAGACCATAACACAGTATTCCAAACCAGCCACATAATACACTTGTGTTGAGACCAAAACCATTATTTTTTTTAAGTTCTACATATTCCAGGTTATTTGTATAAGAAATTTTGCACTATTGCACCTATAAGGAAGTGCCTATAATATGTAGTTATACAGCTAAAAGTTTGTGGACACCTGACCAATCACATCCATATGTGCTTGTTGAACATCCCATTCCAGATTTAGCCCCCCTATGCTGTTATAAGAAGCTCCACTCTTCTGGGAAGGCTTTCCACTAGATTTCGGAGCGTGGCTGTGGGGATTTGTGCTCGTTCAGCTACAAGAGCATTAGTGAGATCAGGCGCTGATGTTGGTGAGGAGGTCTGGGGTGCAGTCGGTGTTCCAGTTCATCCCAAAGGTGTTCAGTGGGGTTGAGGTCAGGGCTCTGTGCAGGACACTCGAGTTCTTCCACTCCAACCATCACACACCATGTCTTCATGGAGCTCGCTTTGTGAACAGGGGCAGTGAATGTTACAGCATACAGAGACATTCTAGATCATTGTTGGTTCCAGTTGGTAACAACTTTGTGGCAATAATTTGGGGAAGGCCCACATATAGGTGTGATGGTCAAGTGTCCACATACTTTTGGTCATATACTGTACATAATACTAAATAGTCTTTTGACTTACTGTCTGGATAAAGCACAAGCAATAATAACTTTCCTTGTCTTTTCTTTGAAAGGCCAACATTTTAATGGTGCTTCTTTCATAACTGATACTTTTATTATATAGCATTCACAAAAAATTTTGACTTTTGCGAAAAGGCAAATAAGGAGAATAAAGAGGCACTACAGACCATCATCACTGTTGAATGATAGCTTTATGAGATTATTTTATGACCTGTAAAACCAGACTGCAAAACTGCCATTGTTCATTAGAGAAAAATTTCTGTTATCTACCAGAACGCTGTTTTTTTTTTCTTGAACTTGGTTTTGTGGATTTACACCACAATTATTTTTTTTATTGGCGAATACCGGACTGCTTTTCAATCATCTGTAGACTGCCAACAATCTGTCAAGTTACTCACATCAAAAATCCTATCAACTAATTCAAAAAAAAAAGTATGTTTATTACATAATCTATACACAATATATAGACTATCAACTTGTCCCGTTTTTACACTTTATTTGAATGGTCCAGGTTATGATTGTTACACTTTAATAGATTATATACAGGCTATCAGCTTGTCCCTTTTTCTTTTTACTTTATTTGGATGGTCCAAATTATAGCTCGTGATATTTAGTGGATCATCTTTAGAGTATCACTCGTCCCTGTCGCAAATTTCAAATTCCGTTTATGTGAACTCTGATACATATTATGTCATGTTGCTGAAAGGTAATTAAGCATCATTTGATATGTCGTGAATGTGTCTGCACTGAATTATCCAAATAAAGTGTTACACAAAAAGATTTCACAACATTTCTGTTCCGTCGGTTATGTTTGTATTTACTACCTAAAATGAGCAAACTCTTCTGTTGACTGGGTGCGAATTATCCGCCCTGATGTACCACCAACACAAGTGGTTACAAACCTTCTGATTTGGTGTATAGGGTGGACATTCTTTGGTTTAAAAAAACAACAACAAAAAAAAAACAGAGACAAATATGTGCAAGCTGTGCAAACTACAGTATGTGTTGCTGCAAAGGGTGGAAACACAAGCATATTTGAAAAGGCAGACCTTAGCGACTGATGCCTCGCAAAAATTACAGCAAGCATTCATGTCCTTAAGTCATACTTTTTCATGTACATTGCTCTGGAAAATAAAATACCATCAAATTCTGTAACACCTTCAATAATGTGAAAAATATGATGTGATGTTTTGCTCATATGGCCCAACCTTCCTGTGAATATTAGCATGAAGCTCCAGCCTTCCTGTCTAGCTCTGATTCTCACTGTTATTCTTACAGCTCAGCTCAGGTCAAGTGGCTGAACTTTATTCTTGTGTGTATCACTGTTTCAGCTCCTTCAAGAGCTCTATGTTTGAATTTTATTCTGTCTCACTTGTAGGTCATTAAGGACAAATGTGCCTGCCAATTTCATTTTACTGATGGAAAAAAAAGTAAGTGTAAAAAGTGGTGGCTTAATCCGCTGCCAGATACTACACAGACTGTGTGGACAGTTTTCAGCCCAGACAGGAAACAACAGTCAGCATACCTCAAAGCACCTGCCATAATAACTCTTAGCTTATAACGCACACGTCTCACTTGCAGGTCTCTAATGAAGAAGCATGAAACATATATACAAAGGGGGCAAGAAGTAATGCTTCAAAAAAAAACATTTATTAGAAAATGCCATATGGTCAAAAGGTACAATAGACTTCGCTTCTTTGTAGAATCTTATATTAAATTTAGTATCAGGTTGCCATGCACAGAATCCCTGATTAGCCTCTGACATTATAATAATGTTGTCCAGGTCCACCCTGATATGCCTCATTACCACTACATGAGGGTTTACTGTGTGGATTTTGGTGATTTCCACTATAAAGTAATGCTGTAAAAAAAAATCTGAAGGCAGTGGGATCAATAAAAGAACTTCATGGCGAGTTAGTCTGGTTAGTTCCAGACTTAAACAGACACCCTTAATTTAATCCCACCACACCCAAAATGCACTAATCGTATGATTGAACATCCTTATAATCGATATGACGTGAAGGAAGCATGTCTGCTTCTCTTGGCAAACCTTCTGAAGGAGAATGTCACAACAAATGAATATTTCAGACACACATAAAACAGTGCTGACAGCCTTTTTCCTATAAACCATGTGCTTCACTAATTCCACCACACCCACATTCTGGTATTGTTCAGAGTGAGCAATAAAGCAATGCTCTGAAGTGTAGTATTAAAACATGCGTCAGATAAAAAGGGTCACTAAGGTACAAGGGTGCGGAGACATTCTTTGGTTTGATGAGCCAGTGGCAGTTCACATGTCATGATATCTCATATCACTTTAGGAAAGGTTCAAAATCCACTGGAAAACACAAATGTAAAATAAAACCTGGAATGCATTTTATATATAGAATTAGGTCTTTGCTGCAGAGCACATATTTATGTGTTATGGTCAGTACTTCTAGGCAACACCGTGACACAGCAGGTATCATTGCCACCTCACAACTCCAGGGTCCCCAGTTTGATCCTGAGCACAGGATACTGTCTGTGTGGAGTTCCGGATGTCCTCCACATGTTCCTTTGGGAATTCTGGTTTCCTCGCACTGCTCAAAAATATGCCACTATGTTGATTGCCTATGCTAAATTGCTCCTAGGTATGAATCAGTGTGAATGTGAATATGAATGTGCATAGTGACCCATGATGGACTGTCATCCCATTCAGGTTGTATTCCCACCTCATGCCCACTGTTCCCTGGATAGGCTTCATGTAGAAAAAAGTTGTACCTTATTCCTGACAAAGATCATAGAAGATCTTATGATCTTATGATAAGACTCACTATGAGTCTTATTATAGGATTAACTGGTTTACCTCCAAGTGTGCCGGCCTTTAATAAAATGCTCATTTGTAATCTTTTTAGGATCTAAGAGCAACCAGTTAATAGGTTCCACAGAGATTTAGTTTTCCTTATTTCACTGTTATACTGTCAGTGATTAAACTGTAACAAAAGATAAGAAACTCCAGATTTTTTATCTTTTGAGACTGGCAGGGTATATACTATATGTGCTCATTCATGAAATTAGCCAATTAGAACTCAGCCAATCATGTTACAGCAGCACAATGCATAAAGTCATGCAGATACACATCAAGAGCTTCAGTTAATGTTCACATCAAATATCAGAATGGGAAAAAAATGACTTTGACCGTGGATGTTGGTGCCAGATGGGCTGGTTTGAGTATTTCAGATACTGCTGATCTCCTGGGATTTTCACACCCAACAGTCTGTAGAGTTTACACAGAATGGTGCAAAAACAAAAATCCAGTGAGCGGTATTCTGTGGGCTGAAACATCTCATTACTGAGAGAGATCAGAGGAGAATGGCCACTGGTTTGAGCTGATAGGAAGGCTCTGGTAACTCAAATAACCACTCTTTACAACCGTGGTGAGCAGAAAAGCATGGCAGAATGCACAACACATCTAACCATGAGTCGGATGGGCTACAACAGATTGGAAATAGACCATGCAATATGTATAACTCCAGCGCCAAGTGCTTTAGGCTTGATATTGTGCAGTGAATTGTGAAAAAGTTGGTGGTTGTGAGTAGTGTAATTGTTTATCTAAGAAGTATGGTCTGTACACTCATCAAACGTCAGTTCAGCACAGGAACACACGGCTCTCCCTAACTAGGAACTACTCCAGCCCTTTTAGATCCTGAATGCTTGGTAATTGGTGGCAGAGATTTAAAACAGTGGCCTCAATAGTCTGTAGTGATTTGACTCTCACTGAGATCATGCAGTGAGAGTAAGAGAGGAAGACAGGCAGGGGGAAGACTGTGAGAGATGGAATGGACACAGTAAAAGAGAGGAAAAAGAGATAGTTTTGAAAATTGAAACACAATCACATAGGAAGAAAGGAATTCAGACGATGTAAAGGACTGTCAGGGGTTTCCAGTCATAAATTTTATCTGTAGTTTAACTTTAGTCAGTTTTCTGTCTGCAGCGAGTTTGTCTTCAATTCAGCTGAAGCAACTGCACTGACACAGGGTCACGAGAGTCTCAGTCTCCTCAGTACAAGGTGAAATAACAGACGTTCGTGCCTTCTGATGTTAGTGGAAAAATTTTTCTCTGCTCTGAATACAGGGAGCAATGAGAGCTGTTTGAACAGCTGTGTCTCTTCTTTTGCTTTTAATGCACACTGGCTTCTTCGTCCTCATTGTTAACACCTTTCCTGTTTTTCATTTACTGTGTGTATTTCAACACATTCTTAAAAGAAGTCATCCTTTTTCAACCCGTGGCCACATTCAATCACATTCACACAAAAATTGCATTCTAGAAATCATTCTTAAGCTCAGTGGCAGCACTGAAACAAATTACTATTGCAAGGCTTAATATCCGAACATCTGAGTCTCCCTTTATAAACATTCAATTCAATTCTATTTTATGTGTATAGAACCTTTAATAATAGATACTGTCACAGAGAAGCTTTTCAGAAATCCAGGAGTAGATTTAGCTTCCTAATGAGCAAGCCAGAGATGACAGTGGCAAAGAAAAACAGTGTGAGATGACACGGGAAGAAACCTTAAGAGGAACCAAAATGGAACCCATCATCAGTGGGTGACACTGGATAATGGGAATATAAACCATTACTGTATAAAGCTGTAGCAGTGAAAAGGCAAACTGTACTAAGTTCATGTTTAAAGGATGATTGGGATGTTTAATGTGAATATGAGTCCTGGGATGAGCAAATGACAGACCTTATGATTACAGCAGCAGTTCTTAGGAGGTAAAAATCTACAATATCCAGCTGTAATTATCCACTGGAGCAAGGACGAGACTTAAACAGCTTTTGTGAAGTCCAAATTTTTAAGGTATCCATTATGGATGTGAATGCCTTATGAATATGTTATGCGAACTGAACAGATAAAGTGTTCTAAACAGATACAGATATGATACAGATAAAAGGTGTTTTTTTTTTTCTAGAAAGCTTGTCAGAAACGTTCACAGGGAACCTGGTTGAGACTAGAGGTGTGTATGAAGACTGGGATCTTGTAGGACGCAAAAAAGAAGTCATGTGTGTGGGAGGTTTTCATGAAGCCTGTGGAACAAAAGGAAAAAAATGCATTTACTTAGTAATAGTCTGGCAGAGGATTAAATTAGGCTACTAGTCTGTTTATATTTGGGGAAATAAAACCAACTAAATTTGTTAGAAAATATGGAAGAATAACTGTGTGAGTAGATTTTAAAAATGGTGTTTTTTGAGGGATATAATGGTAGTTTTTTTTTTTTTTTTTTTTTTTAACCTTCTGGGTTATGCCACTCCCATTTCAGGTTTAAATCCAGACATGGATGTGGATATTTATACAGATACTGAGATTGTGCTACACCCGTAGTGACCATCCACAGCAGCAGTAGCATCTGATTCAGTAGCTTAAATTGTATTAGCTGTTCAGTCGATACACCTACAAACACAATCAAATACTACATACATAATTAATATCAAAGTACTATTAATAACCACCCATAGATGATTAACACAAACTATCCATTCTCATATATTAAATCAGCTATTAGCAAATAATAGCAAGTATTACCAGGACACTGCAGTCAGTTGCTGCTTTATGACAATAGCCCCAGATCAAACTATCATAACCTGACAGTAACCTGACAGTAATAAGGTTAAATGGCAAATGTGTCAAGTGGAAATTTAACAAGAAAAAAAGAGCAAAGGAAGGGTTCATTTCTAATGAGAACTGACACAGCAGAGGTGCTACAACAGGGGATTATTATATTAAGCATGACAAGTTTCCAGCAAAGTATACAGCTGATACAACGGTTCCATAACACAGGAGGGTTTAAAAATGAGAGAGTGTTAGCTAAGCTGCAAAAGTGTGCATATGCATACAATGACTGTATATGTCTTCGATTTAAAACCTGCCATGTGAGATGCCACACCACTGCTGTGGTGACAGCAGTGAAAGTGGTATTCACAATACAGCATTATCTTCAATAGTGTTACAATCAAACATAGCAAGAGCAGTAAGCCGAAAAAACTTATATACAAATACAAAATATACAAATAATATATATATATACATTCACACACACACATACCACTGCAAACTGCCTTGTTCTACAAAACACCTACTCATATTTATTCACATTTCCATTTTGCCCCTAACAATCTAACCAAGCATTTCACCCACACTTTTGTCCCTGTGGATCTCATTTGAACTCAGTTCATATCTATATTCAGATTTCAAGCTTCAGCACTACAGCACGCAACTCTTAAAGCTCCCAACAAGTGTCTGGTGTTTGTAGCTGCAATCAGCATTAGCACAGTCTAAGAGTTAGTATAATTTCGTAATGATAATGTGTTTCACTGAGATGTTTCACTGTAGTGACACAGCTCCACCACACTGCAATCAGCTTAGTATTCATCTGATGGGAATTAACAGAACTCCAAAATCAGTGCTTTTTAACACAACCATTTACCTCTGGTTAACATTTACGCAGATATTTTTTCAAAAGCTTTTTTTTTTTTGTGCCGTTTGTCTCTGCAGTGAATTCAAACCTTACATCACAAAAACCAGGTTAGAAATGTTGCTGTTCCTGTCCCAAGGCTGCAATGCAGCTGTGTTCAATATATTTACTTTTGCTTTCACCTTACAATGGTCACAAAAAATCTGGTCATGCGTATTTTGTTGTCTTTCTTGCTCTGAAATGCTCAGGTAATTAACAGGACTGAGTCAAAATCAGGGTGTTAGAGCAGGGGAAATGCCAAGCAAGAGGCCAAGGTTGAACACCAATCTGAGACTGCTCATATGTTACAACTGCAGTCAGATCACGAGTCAGGCCTTTTTCAACCCAACAGTGCATGTGCTATGCATTATAGGCTATGGCCAGGTGTTATTTTACATGTAATATTGCTAAAGTAATGTACAGCATGAGTGCCAGAGCATAGACCTGGAGTTCTGGAGAATTATGAAGCATTTTTCATGTCTTGATTAAAGAACACACAGAAATAAATTCATCCATTCTCTGTACCACTCATCTTATGCAGAGTCACAGATTAGCCTAGAGTCTATCCCGGGGGACTCGGGACACACCGTGGATGGCCTGCCAGCCCATCACAGGACACAATCTATATATTTTTTTTTTTTTAATGTAGAAACATTTAATTCCATTATTTTTGAAGGCATCTTTGCTCTATAGCATAAGACTTTTGTAGACTACTGTATATATACAGTGTGTATATGTATATATATATATATATGTGTGTGTGTGTGTGTGTGTGTGTGTGTGTGTGTATATGACCAGGGCTTGTGCTGTAAAGGAGTACAGGCAAAAGGGAGACGAATGGCAAAATCAACTCGGACTGGTAAAACACTGCTGTAACACAATGCTGCTGCATGGTTATATAAGTAATAGCCTGCAATGCTTAGGGTCACTGGGAGATCAATGTGAACCACAGAACACACAATTGAACTGATATTTTTGGTGTTTTCAGTAGCAGAATTTGGAACAGTTTTCACTGAAGCCCTGGCCAATGTATTACAGTTGAGGTCAAAAGTTTCCATCCCCCTTTCAGAATCTGCACAATGTTAATTATTTTACCAAAATAAGAGGGATCATACAAAATGCATGTTATTGTTTATTTAGTGCTGACCTGAATAAGATATTTCACATAAAAGATGTTTACATATAGTCCACAAGAGAAAATAATAGTTGAATTTATAAAAATGACCCCGTTCAAAAGTTTACATCCACTTGATTCTTAATACTGTGTTGTTACCTGTTTAGTGATAGTTGCTCATGAGTCCCTTGCTTGTCCTGAACAGTTAAACTGCCTGCTGTTCTTCAGGAAAATCCTTCAATCCACAAATTCTTTGGTTTTCCAGCATTTTTGTGTATTTGAACCCTTTCCATCAATGACTGTATGATTTTGAGATCCATCACACTGAGGACAACTGAGGGACTCGTATGCAACTATTACAGAAGGTTCAAACTTTTAAACAGAATGGAGATGTGTACATTTTTCTTATTTTGCCTAAATATCATATTTTTTTTCATTTCGTATTGCCCTTCAGAGGCTGCAGAAGATAGTTACATGTTTCCCAGAAGACAAAATAAGTTAAATTTACCCTCATCTTCAAATTCAAAAAGTTTTCACCCCCCGGCTCTTAATGCATGCTTTTTTTTTTCTTTTTTTTTTTTTTTTTAAACTTTTGACCTCAGCTGTATATGCAATGCATCCTAAAAGAATAGCTCTGATCAGTGTCACTCAGAGTACTGCACACTACACTAACTGGACATTAACTGCACTTTGCACTTTATCTTTGTAGTGTAGTGTATAGGTTGCATTACACTAATGCAATTGACACTTTACTATTTACACATACTACCATACATTTTTATTATGTATACATTATTATTATGCTTACCTCTACTTTATTCTTGTTTATTCTTGCTTTGTTGCTGCAGCTCTACAACTTGACTCACATTTTATATATTTTTATCCCGTGTAAACAGTATAAACTCTGATGTGCCAATAAATCTAAATCTAAATGCAAATATCATATAAAAAAAAGCAATTTTAAAGGTTTCGTTTTTCTCATATACTTCTGTTTCCTCTCAGTCTAAGCTGATAGAAGAACTTATACACCATTATCTGCTATTTTTACACTAAAAGTAAATGGCAGTCTAGTAACTGCCCCCTAACTGTTGACTTTTGTCATCATCACTTTTGGAAGTGATATAAAGTGTCGATAAAATGGCAGCAGGTTAAACTGGGAATAACTTGGTCAGATTTATAGACTGATGCAGCATGTTTATGGCTTTCTGCGATGTCTTTTAGCTCACCATACCCTCTTAGGTCTTAGGCTGTTTCTATTATGCTTAATAAGACTAGTATTTATGGCCTGAAATGGCTCCATCAGGAGCTATAAGCAACACAGAGCCAAATCCACCTCAGGAATGCAGCACTCTGGAGCTCAGGAGAGAAAGTGTGTGTGTGTGTGGTCAATGACCACATCATAAACCCTGCTGGTGGTGTTGCTGAAGCTCTAAAACACCCTTGCTTATTCACCAGAAGAGATTTTTTTTAAATCATAGTTAATGCACTAGGCCTGTGTTTCCCTTCGATTCTCTCCTCACACTTCAAGCTGGAGAGCTGGAAACCAGAAACCATCTCATATCATTACCAAATCATTTAATGATCACTATCAAACCACATTAACCACCATGATCCAACTCCTGTCACTACACCCATTCAACCAGCCAAATAATAGCACTCAGCTCTGTTTTAAGTGTCCTTAGTGCAGGGATGACTGCACAGGGCTCAAATGATTACACGTGCCTCACCATAAATAGTACAGAGCACACGTGAAGTCATCAACCTCACTGACTGCGGCCATGCGATCACGGCGTTTATGCACTGCAGTAATGGCTAAAGAGAGAAATAACAGTGATTATTCAGGGCTAGGCTGTGTCCTTGGCCCACCGCAGTATAATTAGAGCCTTACTGGGCTTGGTTTTTGACTTTTCAACTGAATCTAGTCAGTAGACTGGCCGGTTTGGGCCAAAGAAAACACTCCTCATCTAATTTCAGGGCAATGTGAGACACTAAGCATCAGCCTCTATGCTGTGACTTTTAGAAAAAGGGTATGTGTGTATTATATTTAAAAATACAAGTGTTACACAGCATGGGGAGTCTGTTTTCCAGTGAGCCTAGCAGAGAAACCACAGTGACACCACTGGCTGGGACAAAGTTGAGGTCATAGTGGTAAAGAACTGGACATCTGCTTGCAGATTTCACACAAATAATTAAAAAAAGGTACCATACAAGAAACAAGAGAAAGATGGAAGGAGCTATAAGGTCAACTGATTCTAAAAAGACCAACGCATCTTACACACTTTTTGTTCAGCCATTCTTGAGACTTCACCACTGAATTCTCTTTGTGGGTTTTAACTAATTCTGAATCTGAAACTGTTAAGCCATTGTTCTTTTAAAGCAGTGAATTCAAATCCAGCTTGATCTGTCTTTCAGCATTCTGATATTACAGAGCTTTGGTGTTAAGTCTATGTGAGAATATCAAAGTACTGTTTGGATATAAATCAGAACTAACACCAGCTTAAAACAGAACTCCACCACAACTCCGTTAAATACAACACGTACTATGTTAAGTCCATTTCAAAAAGTGACGTTTTACAGTATTTCCCAAATTATCCGTTTAAACATGACATTTCAGGAAGTAAAGCAAACTCTTCTTTTTTAAAGGGGGGTTTCCAGCAACAAACCAGGCTGAAACTCTCCGCTGGTTAAACAAAGGATAATCTGTTTTCTTTAGATATGGATTTCCTCCAAATCCCCAGAGAAGCTATATACTGGCTTTTTAATGACTTAGTCAAAAACAGCATGTGCGTATGAGTACCCCAGAGTTTTACACGTTACAATTTTCCTTTCCAAAATGTTTGTGGTAGTCTGTGAAATCCTTCATCACATCTGTTTTTCCTCTCTTGATCAAAACCTGTTAATGTAAGTGAGCGGCTCCACTTAAAACAATTCCATTTGGCAGAAGAGTTTGGAAAGTAGTGAATCAGTTTATTTTCTCATTACAATTTGCTTTATTTTCTCTTCCTACCAATGTTGAAATGTGTGCTTTGAACATTTTGGACTGTTTCTATACTGTATGGAGGGTATGAACTGATATCTCCACAATTAAAAAATCTCTATAACTATTCTAATAACAAAGACTTATTGTAGTCAATTGGCTGTTGATGGCTCAGTTTGTTGATATCTTTAGTTCTTGTACATTATGTTCATTCTTCACTGTGAGTTTAAACTAGATTTTAAGTAGTATATTGAGAAATGGGCAGATCAGTACATACTGTACATATTGCCTCTTAATCTTACAGACATACCTTCCTCAGTGTATACACAGTGAGATCCAAAAGTCTGAGACCACACTGAAAATCTGGGGTTTATTACTATTTTTTTCATTTATAATTGGGAATAAACAGAAGGTTTTAGAATGTTGAATTATTTAAAAACAAAGAAAGTAAATGTTCAATATCTTGAATATTTAATATTCAAGATGCTGCACTATTTCTAGGTCCCTATTTAAATGCTAAGAAAACTCTATGCTGTGCTAAGAAACTCGGAAATTCATGTAAATATTTCACCGATTCTACTTTTCACTCTAGTTGTTGTCAATGATATAATTTGTAATGAAAACCGTATTACATGAATGAAAGCAAAATAGAAGCATTTTCAGTAGTGCTCTGACTTTTATACCCCACTGTTTATGCATTCAACAATGCCCGCATAATACCTTAAACACTGGTAACTGAGAATGAGATGGTTTTTTCCACACACACAAAAAGAAAGTCTTTACTGGAAACAAATCCAATGCAGCTTTTTTCTTTTCTCACCTCTGTTTCTCAGCAGGAGAACTACAAGCAACACAAAGAACAATCAGTAGCTATGTAAATGTTTTATTTTAGCAACCGCAGTGCGTGCCACACAAAAGATAGATGAGACTGTCTAGATTAGTTAAACCAGTGTATAAAACTAACTGTCCAAGACCAATGTCCTATAAGTATGGAGGTGCTGAGGAAACAAAGGGTCATAAATCATTACAAAATTTATTCCTCAGTTGCCCAAAGCAATTTTGCTGTATTATGGACTGGAGATGTGGTCGACAGGCTTCCAGAAACGTACCCCATATTTACTCAGGCAATAAACAGACCACCATGATTTCTGTTGGATGTAATCCAACCCAGTGTTTTTTTTTATTATTATTCTGTACATATATTGTTTTCTCATGAAACATGAATAAATCTCCCAGGAATCTGCTTATTGAGTGAAACCACGCACCATTAACTACTGGGGAATGCTCTGAAGCAAGCCCGACTTTGGTGATAAACTCCCAATTGTTCCACAGACTATAAAAGAAGAGAAAAACAACCCTAATTTAATACTAAGCTGGAATGAACAATATTCAAAGGCTAGGAAGCATGCAAACACATTTCAAACAGTCGCTGTTATTATAAACTGAACACTCCAAGCAGGAAAAAAATAAATAAATCTGATATTCTTATCAGATAGATCAAACATGGAATACGTGGTATGGATATTTTAAATCTATAAATACCGTCTCCAAAAGGTACAGGTAGAAGTAGTCACATGCTATTGGCTACATTTAGGTGCCATTATCACCAACAACAGATTCTTTAATGTGTTTACATGCATCTAATTAATTACTACTGAATGGGGGACTGTCAAGATGAAGAATTAGTACTTGTAGATAATTACTGCCACTTCTTGTAGACTGGAGAAAGGACAGGCCAGATGGCCAAACCTTTTTAATGAGGATCCTCTGTGGCATTTTCGATTTGCAGTGCATTTGCTGTGAGCAGAAACATCTTCTGTGGAGAATCCATAGTGTTCATTCAGCTCAGGTCAGTTAGTATTGTGAATGCAGACATTTGGTATATTCTATTGGCTATATCCAAATGCCTTGCTATTTAAAAGACAGTTATAAACCATAAATGAAACATACAAAAACTAGAAAGAAAAGATTAAATATTGAAGTTGGTACAAGATGCCCCCACATTTCCATTTAGTACTTTTCCACTGTCGAAAGACACTGAAGAGACTCCTTTCGTTTCTATTGTTTGCTCTCTATTCTTTGCTGTAGTATTGCACAGCACAAGCGTAAGAGCATAAATGAAATACTCAACAGGTCAAATCGAGGTGAACAACCCTTCACCTAAATATAACAAATGAAAAACACCACTCCAGATGTCTGGTCAAACAAATATTCAGAAAGATCTTCAAAGTTTAGATGTTATGGTGCTTTTTTTTTCTCACAGGCCTTCAGTTAAGCCTTGATTGATGAAATGGAAACAGTTGATTAGGGATGTTACACCAGAATAAGTTCAAAAGAATGGAAGATTTATGCATTTGATACTGACCACTATCTACATCAGCAAACAGATGGACAAATTGAAATTAATGTCACTGTAACATACTGGTTACATTTTTTATTGATTACATTTTCTGATCTGTGCTGAGTTTCTCAGAAATGCAAATGATGCACTGCAAAGTTAAAAAAAAAAAATGTATACTGGATTTTATCAGCCGAAAAAATCACCCCTTAAAATACACCCAAGAGAGATAATACAAATAATGCTAATAGTCAGTTACCCTAAACACCTGTTGTTTATTATCCATTAGCATACTGAACAATAGAAATATTATTCTGGTAATTAGCTTTTAACCTTAGCTAATATTTAGACTGGAGAGAATTTAGTTATAATGAAAAAATAATGGAAAGGAAATTTTAGCTGAAACCTTTTCAGCTTTTTATGTATAGCACATGAAAAACCCGGACACCATGACAAGATAGCAAGCTAAGCTTTGCTGTTTACATCATCAACTCCACTAGCGCTAATACAAAATGTTCAATAAATGACAGTCAAAAATGACTACATAATCACCAAAAAGAAGAGACGTTTCATGTAGTCTCACACGACCAGCCACTATGTTACTGTAAACTAGCTATTCAACAACTTAATGTGAATTATTGCGACTTATTATTAGCTAGCTAGCCATTAATGGTTTCATTACACCTGCAACAAACTGCTGCAGCAACAGATCAGACAAAAATATAAAACCAACCTAGAAGCATTCATTTCTTATTGCTTTTAGGATCCATTTTTCCTCTTCAGTTTCTTCTTTTGGCTTTGTTTCTTTTTTTGCCTCTCAGCTCGGCCTGTGAACGGTTGTCTACATCCATGTTTTATTTCACTGATTTATTTTGCATGACATTAAAAGTTACAAGAGTAATCTTGTCAATTGATGTTAGCTTGTGCATAAATTACACAAAGCACCTTTAGTTTGATTAGCGTAAAGAGAGTGTAACGCTCAAAAGGTGTATCTAGGGGAGTCATGTGAGTAGTCAAGACATGAGAATAATGTCGAAGTGATTAGTCTTGAATATTGTAACAGCTGTTGTAACACACTGAGGCCTTTTTGGTATGTCAAAAAATGTAGAAGCAACAAAATTAAAGCATCAAACTCGTTAAAGAATCTATTCGGGGCAGAGCAGGAACACACTGATTACTCTAAATCAGATTGTTATTCTTTAAAGGCCGGTAAACACACTGATGAGGGGAGCCATAAGATCACACACACAGTGAGAACCTTCAGTCTCAAGCATTCATTATTATGGCGAACAATATTTTTTTGTAAAAAGTATTTAATGCAGAAAGAATGTGAAAGTTAAAACACAGACATGATGTAATACATGTTTGTTTTCATTCTGGTTAAATGTGTGGGCTTTTTTTTTTTTCCATCTTTAGTAACTGCTTTGGCATTTCGACTTTCCTGAGCCAGCCTTCTCTACATAAAGAAAGTATGTCGCTTAAGTAATAGATTAGATGAGTACACATGAAACGGAGCATGAGAAATGTAAACTGAAGTCTCTTGTTGCTCATATGCAAAACATACAGTACAGTGGGAAACAGACACGGATAAGCTAAGGATTGTTTGCCTCTGTGTCATCCAATAGCTAGGCCTACCATACGCTCTGTTCCTGTGTGTGTGTGTGGTTACATAATGGTGTGAGTGCCAGGGAAAGAGAACAGGATTGATAGAGAGTGAATTAAAGAAGAGAAACATCGGTATGGTACACATTGTCTTTATTTCATTTGCATACATCAATGATTCTGTAATAACCTCCATTTCTGTTATAATGGCTCCACATAAATTATCTCTAGACTTTAAGTCCCATACAGGAGAGTCTGCGTTGGGAGATGATTATGGAGAGGCTTTTCTGTATAAACTCACCATATAATCAGCAGGTAATTAACAACAAAAGCACTCTGCACTATCACAGATAACTATGCAAATATTCTTGTCATCAGGCTGATTAAAGATAATTAAAAAAAAAAAAAATCTGCAGCCTTGTGGTGGGTGGTTTTTAATGTCGTCTTGTTATTCCCCTCCCAAACAAAGCTCGTACCGGAGAGTTGTTTTGCACCAAATGAAGGTAGATCAGCTTACGGTTGCTTAACGTATTCAATTTTTCAAAGTACACTTCAGTTAAATTCTTCATGTCTTAATATCTAGCATTAAAGGCCTTGTCAGCTTATCATCATGATGAATCACTTACTATTAGCTATAACTTCTGTGGTGAAATTACCACCAACAGTGTTGTTGTTGTTGTTGTTGTTGTTGTTGTTGAGAGAGTTCTGATTCTGATTCTTTTTTCTGCTGTTACCTTCTGGCTGATTTGAGTTGGACAGGACTTTATCTGACAGAAGTGACATCAGATCTACCAAAGTATCAATCATAATTATCCATCGTACAAATCTTACACAGCCTTACAACAAAAACACAAACAAAACTAATTCCTGTTTGCTTAGCCTCATTGTGTTTGAGTGTGAGCAAAACTGTATCCAGTTCAAATCTGGACCATTTTATATACACTGTTTTAGTGTAGTAGTAGTTCATACTGTATATGTGGTAATGGTTGGTTCTACGTCACTTTTTTTTAACTGTGAAAGGAATGAGAATTAGCAGAATATGCTGCACTGTAAAATCCTCACTACATAAAAAATAAAATACAACAAAGTTTATCTTATCTAACACAGCTTCACTGGCAAAACACATGACCCTACATTGCAAAAAAAATGACATCTTAGAAAGCGGAAATACCTTGAATATAGTCAAATTTAGCTAATATTACAATAAACCAAATATAAAATTATTAAGCCTATTCTAGCCATTTCTGTACTAATTTCAAGCTTGAAATTGTTCTATTTGCAGATAATCTTGCTAATTGTTTAGCATTTATTTCTAGAAAGAAGCAAAATTATCTGTCAATAGAATAAGAAAGTTTAAAGCATGAAATGAGTAAAAAAATATCTAGAAATAGGTTTAATAATCTTGTTTGGTTTATTGTAATCTTGTAAAAAGAAAATGCTAGCTAAATCTGACTATATTTAAGATATTTTCACTTGCTAAGATGATATTTTTTGCAGTGTAGTGTTAATAAGCTGCTTGCCACTGGGCTGTTAAATGAGACAAAAGTAAAGCTAATTGGAATCCATAATAAACCAGGAACAATATGCATGGTGTTTCTACACGTTGCAGTGTCATGCTCTGCTGCTCAGTGTAACATTATAAACTAGCTGAAAGGTGCTGTGCTGCTAGAAGTAACGTATAATATACAAAACACACCAACACACTATGCAACATTCATTACTCACATGTAAAAACTAAAGCACTAGTACTGTTCACGTTAAATTGCCAGGAGATGCTGCTGTCCATCAGTATACAATATTACATGCAAATACAGTTCTGATCAGACAGAAAATAGGATTTTTTTTGTAGCTATATTAAAAACGTAGTTAGGGATATATCTATGTTTATCGAATCTACCCTTCATAAATGCTTAAATGACAGAGCTCTAAAATACGTTTTGAACCGTGTTGCCAGGGGTTTTAAAATAATGGTTACACATGCTTTAAAAAAATGATCTGTGACTGTCATTAGCTGTGTAAGAATAAAAAAAAATGAGGATGAGATGACGACGAGTGCTGGAGAGACTGGAGAGATTTGAAAGGACTTGAAAAATGATGCTAGATTGCTTTTCCCCTGCATGACAGGTAAATACTTTGTTTTGACATTGCTGGTACTTTTTT
Organism: Pangasius djambal; assembly: GCA_022985145.1. Lineage (NCBI taxonomy): Eukaryota > Metazoa > Chordata > Actinopteri > Siluriformes > Pangasiidae > Pangasius > Pangasius djambal. Next base: position 13,752,401 of record CM040997.1, read on the forward strand.
TTTTACTCTCCCAAAGCATGCTCTCCTTGCAACTCTAACAATATAAAGTACACAACATAGTTATCCAGGCAAAAGCTTGTCACTTTGATGACTGCCAGTGTTTAGCTGTGGATGTGGATTTGGATTTAAAAAGCACCTTGTGTGCAGTATTAGAAGCAATTCTTGCACGTCCGCATGAATCCACAGATTTAAAAAAAAAAAAAAAAAAAAAAAAAAAAAAAAAAAAAAAAAAAAAAAAAAAAAAAAGCAGATCTTATTATGTTTCTTACTCTGAAATCTGTCTTTTGCACTGTGCCTGAGAATGCCTTTGGAGGGAGCACTGATTGAGGGTGTAGGATTGAAGGGATTAGAAGAAGCAGAATCACCAAACATGTCCCCATATGAGCCCACTTTAAGATCCCTTTATGTATGACATTTTTTAAGATGTTATAATTATGATACTGTACCACAAATTCACTTCTGAACTACAATTTCTAGTTTATGTACTTACTGTTATGTTTCTTGATAGTAGCTCTTAGGAGAGAGTTACTGTAAAAGAAATTCTCTCAAGGTACAATGACAGTGGCAGCTCAAGAGTTCAGATCCCAGGACTGGTGGGTTCTAACATACAGTATCTAATACTTATTCATTTGGCAGATGCTTTTATCTAAACCACCTAACAGTAGCAGCTTGCCAGTGCCAGAATTTGAACTCTGAAATTTCCAGTCATTACTTCAGAGCATTATCTGTTGCTGTGCTACATCTGTTCAGACTTCCATTATTGGGCCCTTGAGCTGAGCTTCAGCTGTTCAGTTTGATTCTTAGATTATATTGTGCCTCAAGTTGCTTTGGATAAATAATAAACTTCACATGGTACCATTTCTGAGAGAGAGAGAATACTGAGGAGTAAGTGTAATCCATCACAAAGCTGGTGATAAATCATCTCACACTGTCACTCATATTGCATTGCAGCAGTTGCATGGATTTATCTGTAAGAGATCAGAAACATCTCCCAATGTGTTCAGACAGAAACTTGTAACCCACTGCTAGATGAAGTGGAGGAACTTCATCTAGCAGTGGGTTACAAGTTTCTGTTATTTATAATCTGACCATTGTTTAGTCTGTGGCACTTGGCTCTTTTGAAGTGAGTAATCATAGTCATGGTGGGTCCCAGCAACACTGGGCACAAAGCTAGAATGCATTTGCACACTCATTCACACCTAGGGGCAATTTAGAGCCACCAATTCACCTAGCATCATGTTTTTGGGGGGTAGGAGGAAACCAGAGAACCCAGATGAAACTTAGGACACAATGAGAGTGTGCAAAGCTCCACAATGGCAGTAATCTAAGCTCAGGATATAACTGATGCAGTGCAATAGGGGAAGCACAAGTGCCTGTTATTATTATTATTGTGTGTATATCTGTGTGTGTTCGGTTTTATCTGTTTCATCTGTTGGTCTGGCGTCAGCCTGTTTAATTCTCAGTCTTGCCTCGTGAAGTCATGCCTTTTCTACTGGAAAGGTTTAACTTTTCTTTTAATCCACTAGCAAGACTGACCATCCATAGTGGACCAAGTTAGCTGATATTTTATTGTCAAATTTATCTGAGAAGATGCATATTGATGATGAACTGACACTTAGGTTGAGGACTGGTAAAAGTGCAATGTGTTTGTTGTATAGAAGAGCATCTTCATGCGGCATTCAGTTTTATACAGCTTAAAGATCACATTACTGCTGGGTCTAATTTTACATGATACCAGCCTCTTGTGGTGTCCTCCATGCGCTATGAGAAAGAGCCACTGAAATCAGTAGATATACAATAGCAGGGTGACCCGGGACCTCATGACTGTCTCGAAAAATTGGATTTGAATCTGTTTACCCCATGTATGATGCGATACTGAAATAAAGTACAGGGCTCTGTTGAAGCATTGCTTTAAGATTAAGCTTCATTTATTTACTGTTATGCATAACCTGAACCAGATCATTTGAACTCTGCATCAAAAGTCATTTTAACACCAGTAAATGGTTTCCATAAAGAACAATAATGAATGAAGTGGTCTGTTTTTAAATTCAATGCTTAGTTTGGCCTTTGGGATTGTATCTATATTACTGTGGCATTGTTTCAACCTCTAAGACTATATACAGAAATCTTGTCTTGGGCCAGTAAAAACAGCCAAGTCTCAGGGACTGTAAGCACAGGATACACTCCTCATGACCTGCCACAAGGCTCATGCGCCAACGAGTTTATCCACACCCATCTCTCAAAAACCAGACGAAAACATACTTAGCATACCAAAGGTAGGCACTGGAGGAGAGGAAGTGAAAAAAGGACAAAACAATGAAGAGGAAAGTGTAAAAGCAGTCATTACATGGTACTTTTCCAGCATCACCAGAACTGAAATAAACAATTGGTTTTCATCAAAGAACAGGCACCAAGGAGGCCATTAAAACATTGGCACTAGCCGGGAATGTAGTCAGGTTTTACAGGGTTTCTGTTGCATAAAAGTGGAATACCAGCTGGGTGTGGTGAGCCTAGTATAATGGGTGCGTAAATGCAGGAATATATGCTGAAATAAGTCTGCCTCCTCAGCAAACAAGAAACTGAGGCTCCACATGATGTGTATATACATATCTTCAATCATTCATTAATCTTCAGTAACTGCTTTAGCCTAGTCAGGGCTGTGATTGGTCCAGAGCATATCCTGGGAACACTGGCCACAAGGCAGGAATACAATCTGGATGGGACGCCAGTCCATTGCAGGGCACCATGCATACACACATAGCCGCACACTCATTTACACCTAGATGCTATTTATGATAGCCAGCCCACTTACTGGTATGTTTTTGGGAGGTGGGAGGACCCATGAGGACACAAGGAGAACATGCAGAATAGATATATAGCTATAAGTTGCGCTTTGTGAGACAGGACGTAGCTCTAAAAGTCTTTGGTCTGATTGTGCTTTGTAGCTACAAAAAGCTGACCATAAATACCCTCTTGAGCACTAATCAATATGCACGATTGAAGCATGAGACAACTACAATGGGCAACAAAGCCATGCTGCAAAATCACAAAACATTTGCATCAAAATTGCAACACCTGCCACAAATTCTTTGATGTGATACAACCTCAGAAAACACAGGCAAGAAACTCTGCAAATTTGACATTTATCTCATTTGGCTGACACTTTTATCCAAAGTGACTTACAATTGAGACAGGATTCAGCTGAGCAGTTGAGGGTTAAGGGCTTTGTACAATGGCCCAACACTGGCTGTTTGCTGAACTTGTGACCTTCCTATTCGTAGCCCACTGCTTTAACCACCAAGCCACCACTGCCCTTTGAGGCATAACACAACAGAATTGTTGAAAATACATCAAACTGATACTCTTGAAGCCTGCTGTCAAATTGAGTAGATTGTTTAAGACAGGTTATGGGTTATTATCAGAACAAATACAATGAGTTTACCTTTTGCTGGTCAAGTTGCCACTGCTTGACATCTATTTAATATGTACCTATGAGTGGTCTCATGCACTTCCAAAGAAAACAGGGTCCTGTGGATCCATACATTCTGAGTGACCTCTGGAAAAGCTGTTTTCAAAATTTGCATTGTGTTAATTAATTTGCAGCATGTTCGTATTAAAACAACATGTTTTGTTTTTGTTTTTTTTTTGCATTGTGCATGCAGCGCTTTGGGTTTTGTTGTCTGCCGTAGAAAACAAGGCCAGTCATCAATCTGACAAACAAGCTTATGCTAAGTAATCTTATCTATTTAGTATTAATGATTCTCTAGCATGACTTTTATCAATTGGGAGAAGACATATGTATGGAAAAACTATAAACTCATTTTGCAGAAATATCAAGCAAACTGAGCCATTAGCTATCTTACTTTATCGTATTACTAATTTCAATCAGCTTCTATTAAATGGTGGTCATGGGCCACATCGGTAGGTCACAGCACATAAATCACTGAACAACACTGATCATAGTCAAATTCTTTCTCACTTGTTTCTGAACACTACATCTGAATCTGAATGTACTTCTGTAAAAGTTGAGTGGACAGGGACTATTCCCAATGCGTCTTTGATGTCCATGGCAGCAATACTAGACTGTTTGGAACAGATCCTCTGATGCAGGGTGACATGATTTCCTGACTGCAGCAATTACCCACACGGATTATTGTAAATACTTCGCACAGTGTGGGTACAGAGCTGGAGAATTACCAGCCTACATAGATCGAGGGCCTCATTCTTGCCAGGTTTTAGATCTAAGCAGTCAATGGCAGCATATGTGCATATCTTTTCTTGGCATGAAGGCTTTTAAGGCCACCATCTTCACTCTTATTTTCCTCTCATAGGGATGTGAGGAAAGCAGGCCTCTCTTCTGGCCTTAGAACAACTGCTCGCCTTGTGAGTCTCACTGTTTGCTTGAAGAGGTGTTTTCTCACATAGCTGCATTTCACTGGCTGTTCAAGCAAATCACACCTCCCTCGCAGTGTGTGTGTGTGTGTGTGTGTGTGTGTAGGGGCAGCCTAAATACCCAGGCATACAAAGATTTCCTGTTTTCTATATGAGCCTACACACAGGAAATGTTTGGAGTCTGCAGGCTTTATTGAAAAACGAATACTTCAGGCTTTTTCAAATGCAGTTAGAACATTGCAAATTTAGACTAAATGTTAGGATGCTCGAGCAGATATTTGAATTCTTGGTGCATGCTGAGTAGTTAATAGTGAATAGATGACTCCGAGTGCTATTCTATGTGTCCAGGCACTGTGTGTTATGAACTTTCTCAGGGAACAGGTCGATAGAGACGATAACAAGGAAATGTCAATTTCTTGACAAAAAGGTTTAGAAGGGAAGGGAATACACAGTACGCTCAAAATAATATAACTTTCTCAACAACAGAATGTTGTGTATATTTTACGTATTTATAGATTTCTATTTATTTATTTATTTTTAAATAAACCTTATAAAACCTTTAGTGAGAATATGAATGTCTAAAACTCAGCATGTAAAACACCAAACTGGATAATATTTTATTTATACTTATATACACTTTTAGAAATAAAAGGTTAAATTCAGAACACATTAGGGTGTTTTTCTTTTTAGTTTTCTGAGGAAGCATTAAAGTGTCATGGGTGTCTTGGAAAAGGTTTCAAATAGAACCTTTTTAGGAAACAAAGAAGCCCTATCTATTAAAAGACCCCTTGATGAACTTTCGAATGGTTTTCTGGGATTTTAGTCCATACTTTGAATCCATCATGTCAGTCAATTTCACGGACTATGGGTTTCTGCATCTGAAAAGATTATAGCATCTTTGTAGAAACAACCCCAGATAAAATAACACTGCCTTGTAGCCTGTGGTTAAAAAAAAAAAGAGCTTTCTTTTTTCTTCAGGATGGAGACTGCTTTCTTGAGGAAGTGCTATTTTCTACAAAATCAAAACCGTAACAACGTACTGGCTGAGTTTTAAAATGCAGAACAATAAAATACAGGCCACATTAAAAAGGACTCATCAGAGAAGTTGTGCTGTGGGTGTTTTAAATAACTATTGATTTCCTAGCACAGGTATAGCCTACATACATTCAGTTCTATAAATATTTGGATATTTGTCTGTACCATTGCCAGGTGTGTGTTATTCCCTCATTAATTCACTTACAAGTAAGTAGAAAAAAGGTCTAGCATTGATTTCAAGTGTGACATTTGCATTTGGAATCAGTTGCAGTTAACTCTCAATATGAAGTCCAAAGAGCTGTCACTGCCAGTGAAGCAAGCCATCATTAAGCTGGGAAATCAAAACAAACCCATCAGAGAGATAACAATGTAATGTTTTTACATTAGGTGTGGCCAAATCTACCATTTGGTACATCCTTGAAAAGAAAGAAGTTGAGCTCAGAAAGACCAAAAGGCCGGGAAGACCACAGAAAACACCTGGGGTAGATAACAGAAGAATTCTTCTGAGCCGGTGAAGAAAAACCCCTTCACAACAGTCGGCTGGACCAAGGACACCCTCCAGGATGTTAGCATTTCTGTGTCAAAGTCAACAATCAAGAGAAGACTTCACTAGACTAAATACAGAGGGTTTACTTTGTAACTGGACAATCACCTGAAGCATGCTTCAAAAGCAACCCAAGACTTTTTAAGGCAAAGAAGTATTTGTGTTTAACAGGGTAGTAAAAAAAAGGTGTCCAACACCTCAGTGGCACATAAGTGTAGTTGTTCCATCATCTCCAGGTCAGCTCACCACTGTTCATTCGAAACCGAAGGCATCAAAAGTGAATGATCTTCAGACCAGATATTACACAACCCATTCGCTCACCTGCTAATTTGCAGTTTTTTTCCCTCATTCCACTTAGTGTCATGACTTCATAAAAAGATCTATAATGTATGATTCTGAATGATTCTTTTTCCATATGAGGATCATAAATTCTTGCATGGTATTAAGGGACTGCAATAAAACCATTTTTAGAGTACACGCCTTATATTATGTTTTTGTTCTTATTCCACTTGCTGGTGTCCTGGTGTCCACTGGGCCTGTTTAACTGTTTAAATGTGGAACACAATAAGAATTACAGATCTGTCTGGGCCAGATAGTTATTGGCCTATAGAGCACATTTTTCCACAATTCACTCACATTCTGGCAGAAAATCGACTATTTTTAGATCACCTCTACATAAAGCCACAGTATAATTGCAAAGTAACGTGTGGCATTCCGCTGTCTAATTTGCAGATATTGCAGATAGTTTCACCTTTGTGTGGCTAGACTTCAGGAAAAGACATGTCTAGGTTTATAGTCATATTTAACTGTTAGTGTAATATATTTAGCAGCTGTTGTTAATGCCTCAAATAGTCATTGGGGTTTGGAGTGCTCTATGCAGGAATAGCTACATATTGGGACTGACACAATTTGGAATTGCTGAAAGCATATTTCTATATATTTTTTTTTCCCCAAAAAATTCTAATGAGCTAGCATCAGGCTATCTTTCGACGGATATGAACCAAGTGCATTGCGTTTATCACCACCACCCAGCCTTGGCAGGACAAAGGTTTGATTCTACAGTCAGACAAGCACATAACCACAGCATAACATGCTGAATTGTGCTGCCATATCATATTATTGTGACATATCTAGGACTGGATTAGCTGATGCCCAACCCTCTTGTCTACCATACAGACTACAGAAAAAATGTTTTATTGCATCATGCTTGGAGCACAGATATGTAAATCACACTTGGCCATGGAATGGAAGGAAGATAACAAGGTCCCAGAATGTAAATACTCCTCCTGTGCAACTAGAAAGCACACATCCAAAGGCACTACAATAAATAAGGTCCACTTTGGAATAGCTGGATGCTCATGTGGCTTTACTGACTGGACAGATCTAAGTGTTGTCCATAGAGGATCCTGAGTATGAACCTAATGCAATCTCAATTTATGCTATTCAGGACCTGGATAATGACACAGCTTGGCTGCCAGATTTAGATGGCTCAGATGGTTGTGAGCCTAGGAGAACGATGCCACTATAACATCAGATATGCAAGAGCTACTCACTCGAGAACTCTAGACTCTTGGCATTGACACTGCCAGCATTCCTGGTAGAATCCATATACGTCAGTGTCTTTCATTTTCTCGGGCTGTGACACAGACTTGGATGAGGGTCAATGCAAAGTTTCATGTGTCCAGTAAATATATACTCTGGACTTGGTCCTCCCTTGAGAGGTTGGGTATGGACCAATAACATCTGATGGATGTGATTGTAGTACACTCCCAGAAAAAGGGTTCTAAGCTGTATCTTTCCATGTCATTGGGGTGGTACCTTCAAGGGGACTTCTTTGTACCTTTAATGTGTATTTACAACATGGTAATGTGAATTTAGCATACCTTAAAAATGATTATAAGGTATATAATCAGACCTTAAAGATCACTCTTGTGCCTTTAATTAACTTTTAGAGTAATAATTTAAAGGTGCACTGCACGCACACTGAAGGTACAAATGATGTACCCTGGAGGGTACCACACCAGTAACAAGGAAATCTATAGTTTAGTGCCTTTTTCCAGAGACTCTAGCATGGTCCTAACAGACAAAGATTAATTAGTATGTTCCCTCTCTGTCAACCAGGTTCCTACCAGGTGGTGGCTAGTCCATGGTTGTACAGAGTGACAGATTTGGTTTCATACGTTAAAAAGAAATATGCTGGGTAAAGAAACAAACAAATACCTACGGACTAGTTGAAATACTACAGCAAGAGACAATCGTGTATCAAACATACTGTGTATTAGGTAACTTTGTTTTTTCAAAGGTGATTAATGTTAGCACTAATGTTCCTATGGCACATAGTCAAGGATGGATTGTCAAGGATATGTTTAGGAATTCTGTGCTCTCCTCATGAATTGTTATCTCAACAAGCCAATGTGCTTGTACATTAGGAAAAAAGGCCTTGTGTTAGCTGTAATGATAGTTTCGAGAGCTATCGGAATGGACATCTTCCATCATTTAAGCCTCCTCTGCTGATACAAAAAGCTCTTGGCTTTAACCTACAGTTTCTCAAAGAATTGGAGACTGTTTTGTCAGTGACGTCACACCTTGTACCAGGTATTAGATGATATTAATGATTCACTAATTTTTACAGATCCCTATATTAATATGCATACTCTTTAATACATGCTCTTACTCTTTAATACTGTTAAGCCCTGTGCAATGTTGTTATTCACACATGACAGTGAGTCGTCAGAAGGTTCCCTCAGCAGCCATCCTCTGCTGGCCACATTTCTCAATGGTACTTGTAGATTGTATCCCCCAAATTGCCTTTGGTCCCTCATTGGGACTTTGTGGTGCTTATTGAGCTGTCAAATCCTCCTTTTAAACCTCTGCACTCAGCACAGCTCACATTTTCCTTTAAAACAATGTCTGGCAATCATGTCTGGTGGTAATTTCAGTGAAGAAATGTATTGAATAATCCCAGATATGGAGTGTACAGCTCAGGCCCAATCCATCTTTTTTGTTTCAGGTGTACCTGCTGTTTTTTGTCAACTAGGATATTGTTAATTCTCCTTTCCACTAATCTTCAGCAGTAGATAATGGTCCTATAAGGTCATGACCTTGATAATGTGAGTAGAGATGTCTCAGACGAGCTTTGTTTGTGCAGGCCTCTCTCCAAATAAAATGTAACCCCTTGATTGTAAACAAAATTGCAATGGCTTATGGGCATTTCTCAAGGGTAAATGCCAATAGTTGAAGCCAATAGTTGGCTGTCCATGGACACTTTCACCATGTTTTACCATGTGAATGTAGCCCATACACAAGGGGTAGCTTCAGCAGTACTTAAACAACCTGTCTCTTTAGAAGTGCTAGGCTTGTTGGTCATGACCATTTCTTTGGCACTAATGTACACTTAAATCTCTAGAACTAAGATTGGTGTTGTTCCTATTAGGAATGGTGCCATACTTTCTTATTCACATTCACTTTATTCCAAAGATGGAAAGAATGTATTATAAATAAGCATGTTCCTTGTATATGCAAACATTATACAATGAAAGTCCACTGTCAAGAATTTGTCAGAAATCTGAAACCATTTTATGTAAATAACAGGACCACAAACCATTTGTAAATCACAATCTTATGTAGAGCAGGTGCCATTTTGTTGAAAATGAGTGAAAAAGAATGAAAAAGAGTGGGTTACAAGGAAACAAAAAAAATGGTAAATGACCAGTCATGAGCTATCCCACAAGGTCTCTCTTGGAATCCAACTACAGCCTTTTAAATTAATTACGTTACTCATATATTTGGACAGAAATTTTAGCCAGTAATTTCCTTCTTGCCTGAAATGCCAGTGTTGGAATGATTATAGCAATTTACATTGTCCAACTGCAATAAATGTGAAAGCCAATCTGCAGAAAATTACCTGAGAGAACAATGAGCAGTGATGCAGGTATATTTAGAGATGGAAATTCTAAGCTGCGTGAACTGTGACTTTAAAGGAAAGTTTGAAATTAGGCTTTGTATAGCGTGTTCTTCCTGTTGATTTCTTCACTGTGAAGAACAGATCAGTTGATGGACAATGATTTTGTATGATAATGACCCCTGCTGTCATTGTCTGTTTAAATGGAGGGCAGGGTAGACATTGCGCAGTGGTGGAAGGCTCATCAGTATTTGCAGAAGTGGATTTAATCAATGACCACAGCTCAAGACAGCACAGGCAGATCTTGCTTGCTATTGGGCAAATATAAGAAATTGGTCTGGCGTGAAATGTGAGCATACCAATAAATTGGAGTTTACACCGTTAGGTTGAGTTTCTACACAGATAACTTTCAACTTTTGCTGTTTTTGTATGTGTTCTGACATCTTCGGAGAGAATAAATGCATGGTCCAGGGTAATTAATACAGCCAACAACAGCACTTTTACATGGATCTGGGCAAAGTAAGATTATAACAAAGAAAGTATTCAGGCTGTGTGAGTGAAAATGTTAATTTAGGGTTGGGGTGCTTACTCATTACCACATCACTACAAGCAGCAAAAACAAACAGTTTGTCAAATCACATTTGTTCTGTAAAAGAAAATATGCCACAAAGACAGAGACATCACAGTTCACAATTTTTGGATGGTAAATGGTATGATAAGTCACATATGTAGACAAGGGAAAACTGTACCCATATTTAACATAATTGGTACATCATTTTCTCTCTGTGATTCATAAGGTAGGGTGAAATTGAATGAGAAATGGCACATTGCAAGAACTCCCTTCTGTTCTCAGCTTTATGAGCTATAAAGTGTTGAATGGAGCTTCTCTCACCAACAGATGCTTTGGGATTTAGAAGTAATAAAGTGGCACTGTTTTTTGTGCTGTTCTTCAATATCCCTTTCACTCTCGCCTCTCCTACTACTTGATATCTGGCAATGAATAAATATCCTTTTTTTTTTTTTTTTTTTTAAGGCTTCTCACATCTGCACCAGATTCCCAGAAATGATTGATGAGAAATTAAGACATGTTCGGTTTTAAAAAGGGAGCAAAAGACAGTGGCACAATATCAAGCAGTATGAGAACTTTTTGAGGAAGTATTTGGATTTTTGACATGTATAATGTCTGCAGAAATATTTGCCTATACAACTGGGCATAGCATGAAATGATTCTCTAAAAAAAAAAAAAAGATATTTTTCATTACATTAGGGTTCCAGGTATTACAAACATGCTCCTGACGCATGATATACGTGCACACAAGAGTGCTGTCTAAAAAGATCCTTCGAGATTGACTCCATAAGTGCTCTGACGCAAGATATTTTTAGCCCCACAAATACCTGGCACCTTCGGTACCTGGGCATTAAGCTAGAAACATTTAAAGCCATTAAGCCCCTGAAAAAAACTTATGTACCACTCTAGCTGAACATTTTGCCCACAATTTTATTTTAAAAGGAAAAAAACAGGGACACAAACACCAGTCCAGTATTTCTTAGATAAAACAGAGGTTTATGGTAATAAGACTGACTGTCTGTAGGTGACACAGAAGAGACATTTTGAAGCTCCTTCAGCAAGGAAGCTTAAATATTAGTTCATAAACCCCTGAAACCATCTTTCCACATCAAATAGTAGTCCCACAGGAAAAGCTCTGAACCACCATTTCAAAACAAAACGAAGAAGAAAAAAAAAACAGAAGAAAAAGCAAAGCAAGAGTAGGAACACTATGGAGTTAACATGTATGTAGTCCATGTGCTGACTGAAAAGAAGTGAAATATTTATGCACTAAACACATTTCTCTGAGTTTATGTAACAGCCATTCCTAATATAAAACCTTAAATTGATTCTGTTTTAATTCCCTCTCCATATCTGGCATTTTGTGTATACATTGGAGCTGGAACTAACTTGTACTCTGAACTGAAACCTGAAACAGGTTCCACTACATTATACTGCTCATAAAGCCACAATGTAGAGAATTTTCTCCGATATTCATCTTATGCTTTGACAATGCTGCAGTATGCACAGTGGCTTCATGGACTCGTATTGAATTACTAGCAAACAGTCTGAGAAGAAACCTGCCAGGCCTGTACTTTAAAGGGCTTGCTGTAACTGTGGAGTGCTACTTGAGCTGGATGGGGAAACAAGCCAAAGCCGCTCAGGTATTTGCAGCTCACGCCTGGATGCCTTTGGTGGCAGTGAGGAAGGGAGCAAATAAGGTCTGATAGGTTGGAGACAGGGTGTCATTTTCATTTTAAGAGCCAACGATGTGGACGAGCCTGGCAAATCAACAGACCACAGGCGTGAGCAGACATAACATAAACAAAGCAGCAAACATCTGATGCACTATCCTGCCCTCAAATCATTTCTTCTTCTCTCTCTTTTTTTTAATGGAATTTCCCAGCTCATACGCTCTGACATGACTAAATTATGTTTTTAGTCAGCCACTCATTACAATATCAGTGCTAGGCAGGCGAAGAATGCCTGAAATGCATGGGCAGGATGGATGTAATTAAAATGAGGCCCATGACATGGAGAAGGAAAGGGAAGGAGGGTCCATTTGTGGGCAGGATTGTATAACTATATCTTATTTCTCTTTAGTTTCACTCTCTGATAGAAAACATGCCATGGGACAAAAGCTCAAAAGGTTTGCTGAGTGCTCCACTTAACCTTGTCCTCCATGTTTTAGCCTTGCTTGTCTTTGGGACAGTAGGTGGTTGCTGTACTTTTTTTTTTTTTTTTGTTCCTGTGCTGAAAGGCCAGATGGAGGTTAGAGTACATGTCTCAGGGCCACTGTAAGTTTGTTTCTACTAACCCATGCTGTAGATGTCAGACATGGTATCCAGAAGGCCCCTTCATCAGGGCCACCAAACAATCTGACTACCAGGATCTCCTTCTTTCTTTCTTTTCTCCCTTTATGTCTCCTTCCACAGGACCAAATAAATCTCCCAGTCTGACGAGCAGCTAAAACTCTAGCTTGAAAGAACAGTTTGAAAAGTGAAGTGCCCTCGCTGCCAGAGCCATCCTCTGGGATTTTTAATACTCTGGCGTCTTAAAACTGATGTTGTTTGCCTCATATTAATGTTAGGGGCTCAAAGGTGGGAGTACAGTAGAAGAATGTGTAAAAAGACATAGAACCCTAAATCATTGTAATGAAAAGCTCTGAGCAGGGTCATAGATAATAGATGGACATTATTAAGCTAAATTACTAAACATTTTAATAGGTTTATTATTGTAGGTGCTAGTACAAAGCCACATAACAGGCACCAGTTCATTGTGTTCCTTGGACAATTTTCAATTTTATTCAACTGCCACAGGTTATCATTGTAACCTTTTGCCCCATGTACTCTAATGTTCTCTGTAGAACAGCAACAGATAGACTAGAATGCAATATATTGTTTAAAAGCAAATCTTTGCCATGCAGTGCAAAAAAAATATGGCTTTCAGGTTGTCAGTATGTTGACGTTCCACTGTAAGTGAACAAAAGCAGAGCAAGAAAGAGAAAGTGATTTAAAAAGCAGACGCAGTAGTCAAAAGCAAAGGAAATAAACATACTGTTTTTGTCTGCTGATGAGAGAGAAGGCGAGAGAGAGAGAGAGAATGACTGTAACAGCTGTGATCTCAGTTCCCATGCCACTTCTGCCCACAGATAGAGGCTGAGGGAGGGAGACTTGTCATCTGCTCAAAAGCAGTTGCTGAAATGAAAAATGTCACTCACATTGAACTGAGGCAGGCAAAAAGCCAGAGAGCACCATAAAAACCACAAACCAATTAGAGGTGGTTGCATATTACTTATTCCATCGCAATAAATCCAGGTCTATGAGTGAACATTAATCACATGCAAAAAAAAAAAAAAAAAAAAAAAAAAAAAAAAAAAAAAAAAAAAAAAAAAAAAAAAAAAAAAAAAAAAAAAAAAAAAAAAAAAAAAAAAAAAAAAAAAAAAAAAAAAAAAAAAAAAAAAAAAAAAAAAAAAAAAAAAAAAAAAAAAAAAAAAAAAAAAAAAGCCATTCAAATGTCAAAATGGCATTTCCAACAGGAAATGCTGGCTTTGCATAAGTGCTCCAAATGAACGGAAAAGACAAAAATGTGAAATTTCCCTAATAATTGAAAAACTATTTCTACTATGGAAAGAGAGAGAGAGAGAGAGAGAGAGAGAGAGAGAGAGAGAGAGAGAGACTTTCCACAGCATTAGGGAGTACAAGAGTTTCTTGGTTGATTCAGCGATTAAATAGGTTAAACATATAGCACATGATCAGCACATAGTCAGTTTGCGTTCATCCCATTTTTCCCCGAGTTATTGCTTGGAGGTCTCATATCTAATATTAGGATATTTTCTATAATATTAGATATCAAAATGTTATTTTGGACAGCTAATGTTATGTATGTTGCATATCTACTATTATGCTTTGCATTTGTATATTCTAACCTTGATAGTTGCTGTTTATTTGCTTGAAATGAATCCAAACTGTAAGGAACATTAATTACTTTTCATTCCTTAGAACTGGTGCTCTAATAAATTGTTCCAAGCTTCACGAAACACTTGGCTTCTTTTCAAACAGCTTTGAATATGTTGAGGTTGTGGTGTCCCATCAGACTCACCCACCGCAAATAGGTCTTGCATGTGTTTGCAGTGCGTTTAAGTGGTCATTATGATGAAAACCAAGAATTACAACTTAGTCCTTTCTTAAAGATAATATAATGAAGTGAAATGTTCTTATAGTTCTTAGCATTCATCATTCCACTGATCTTTAACCCCTGGCTGAAATGCACCCACAGCCCCTGACAGTACCACCACCATGATTCACAAAAATCGGTAGATAAGCATCTTTGTGCTTCTCACTCTGCTTATGAACTACTGCTCTCTTTGTGATTGAAAAAATCTCATATTTAGATTCATTGTTCCATAAAATGTTCTGCTTCAAGTTTTTTGCACCATGTTTTATAGTCTATAGTGCACTGCAATCTCTTCTGCTGGGACTCTCTTAATAAAAGTTGTCTTTACTAGAACACGAAGCATTTCAAAGCATTGACGTTCATGTCAATCAACTCTTCTAGATGCTGAACAAGTATCGGGATTTTTTTCTTTCCCTGAATAAAACGAGCTTTAATGTGCAGACCGCTAGTACGTGTAATCACCATCCAATACACCCTTGTATCTTCAAAACCCTTTTTGGAAAATACTGTGGAAACACATTTGGTACTCTCATTGCATTTATGTTAGGTTGCATTTATTTTAATGTTACATAATGTTTTGCAAATAAACACATAGTAATTACACTGCTTTAAATGTATTAAGATTTTCCCTTAGTACTGTGTCTTAGAAAGACTGCTTCTACTGTTCATTTTTCCCTCTTTTTTGGAAAATAGATGAACAAATACATTTCTTTCCAAAAATATTAGTAGTAGTAGTAGTAGTATCAATAATAAATGGCTCAGTGCCTGCAGATATACATTTACATAAGAAGTGTAGTTGTTTGGACTTAAATATAGAAGTCCTTTAAATATAGATCCTACTGCACCTTTATTCTATCAGTGGATGATATGAATGCTAAAACAATATGCAACTGTTAACACCATTCAACACCAGCCAGAGCATCACTTATTATTTTATCACAATATTGAATCGACTACACTGCATAACAGAAAGCCAGTGTAAGTAAAATGTACTTTTTTACATTCCACCCCCTCCACTTCCAAACCTGGCAGAATTCTTTTTTTTTTATCATGTGTAAATTAAATCTCTAGCAGTATCTTTTCATTTCCTTCATCCTGTGGGCTATCAGTAGATCTTGATTGAAAAGTGGGGTAGAATTAGCTGATAAACACATTTAGGTGACACTTTATATGAAAGGAAGCTGCAGTACATTTGGCTTACCTACTACACTCAGTGCTTTGGATTACATAAGCGGTGCATAAAGCTTTTATTAAGGAATGCGTTTTGTCTTTACATGGAGCAGAGAAAAAAAAATTCAATTATTATTATTGGGTTAATGATTGAGACAGCATTTCATGAAGCATTGAGACATCTTTAAAGACATTTTTAACAAAGTATCCACCCTATAATCCAACTGTAGTTACTTCATATAAAAGCGTGAAATTGGATGTTCCTTAACTGTAGTTACACTGGCCCATTTGTATTCAGAGCTATTATGAAGCACTGTTCCAGTACAGCTTCACTTGTTTAAGATGCCCGTGATGAATCATTTTCATGTTCTCTATCTAAAGTAGTGGTCCATTTTGCATTTATAACACTTGAAAGCACCGTGTATACCTCCTATAGCTTCACTCATTTAAGAAGCCCATACTGTATATCAGCTACATGAACAGGGCTGGAATGAATGCATACACAGAACACACACACTAATAACTTACAAGATAAGGATCAAATAAAAGTCTAACCCATTAAGTTCTCCTCTCTGTCATGTAAAGACAAAAGGCATTACTGCTGAACACCTCTAATCTCTTCTCACAAGTTTTGACATAAGCCTTTCATAAATCAACCCACATTGCTAAATATTAATGCAGTACTTCTGAAAGTGTTATGAAGGCCAAGGGTAAGTACCCATCAATTTTTTTTTTTTGTTGTTGTTGTTTTTGTTAGTCCAAAAGAAAGCAGCCATCGTACACATAAAAGCAGAGGGAAAAAAGTACTGAGAAATTATAAGTGAAAATATAGATAATGTATTACTATTAAAAGTAAGAAAGTATTAAAAATGTACTCAAGTGAAAGTGGAAAAAGTTGCAACTTTTAATTGTACTCAAGTATTTAAAAGCAAAAGATTAATGTTTTACCTGAAGAAATTACGTTTGATATGTTTTCATGTGAAAAGTAACTTTTATTACTTATTGAAAACTGTTAGAAGATTATTTTTGTTTTTGAGCAACTACACTATTTTACCTGATAATATCATTTAATATCTCTTTAGCTTTGCTGGTTATATGAATGACTAATGCTAGTTTGATAATGAATTAATCAGAAATAAAATATCATGTAAATAACCAATATTTACCATTTACTAGAAAGTGACTTGCTTCCTAGCGAAGTTATGCTAGCTACTGAATTTAGATGCTAATCTAAATTGGCTTTAGCAAAGATATCAGGCTAACTAGATCCAGTTAATGTTATCAAAATTAGTAAAACTTACATCAACTTGCTTTTGGAGTTCATGCCTTCTAGGGAGGCGAAGATAGCATCTCATTTTATACAAGTATGCTTACTCCAACAGATTTCACTGAGGTAGGGCCAGAGGCACTTGTCCTCAGGGTTGATACTGCAGTTTTGTGGCATTTCCATCTTCAAACACATATGAATAGCTATAGCGTAAACTACAATGTGCATGACAAGGTCAACTTGTTTTTTCTACATTGATGAACTTGACTGAATGTTGTTGTTCTTTCAGGTGCTCCTGTTAGGGGTCGCCACAGTGGATCATTGGTCCTCACATTTGGTTTGGCACTGTCATGTGCAACCCCAGCGGCTGCGGTCGTGAGAGCGTGGCCTAATGACTAGTCCTCCAGGGACCCAGTGAACTTGATTGAATGCTAAACTGAAATGCTAACCTAAACCCATTTTACATTAATATACAGCATACAATTATTGGCTGGATAAGAGAAGAAGAGACAATTAAGATTTATAACAAATACTTTGAAGGTCTTACTTAAGTCTAGTAACAAGTATTTCCAGCCCCGGATGAATGACTGACCAAGTGACATCTCTTGATCAAGACACTACTCAACATCCATTGGCAGTTCAGTGAGTTGTTAAAGATGGCTTTGGAACCTGCAATGTTTTCAGTCTAAAGTGGTATATACTTGCTTGTTGACACAAATCATGTAGGTCTATGGCACTGTTTTGCTCAGCAAAAAATCTGAGATATTCATTTGACATTGACAAAAACACATTATGTTGTACTGTCCTTGGGTCTGGCATGCCACTGCTTTATAAGATGTCCATCCAGTGCTCAATAAAACAAGAGAACCACTAGAGATTATAGCCACATTTTTCAAGGTCTGAAAAAGAGACAAGATATCAAAAGTGCATATGTGTGGTTTTTTGTGTCTGCAGTTTATGACACAATACTGTTGACAAATTCTTATCTTAGCCTGCTAGCTGGTAAATCATCTCTCAACGCTCAGGGACTTATTCCTGCACGAGTCAAAAGGAGCCTCATAAAACCTGCAGCATCAGACCCAGAAAGCAATTTTTGGATATAACAAGATTGAGCAGATCCCTACCTTTTGGGCCACTGATGCTGAAAGGAATGGGTTGTGAAAGGAGCACTCAGGTTAAAAGACGGTAAAAAATATATATATATTTATATATAGGAACAAGACTGACAAAAATTCAAAAGGAGAATGCATTAAACATTATTTATATCATACATAACACCAGAAATTTATCTCTTTATCATTTTTATTTGGGTGGTTTTGCAACTACTTTACATTTAATATTCTTTGTAATGCTCAAAGGGGAATCATTAGTCTCTTGGATTAACTATAATAATAATGGTTGATTACACACAAAAAGCCTCTTGCATTGTTATTCCTGTCATCTCTTAATGCGTCATCTTTAAAGTGGGGTTCATGCGGAATGATTTTCTGCCCAAACAAAAATTGTGCATCATATGAGAATTCTTTGGTTCTGAGTTCAGTGGTTGTAGAAAGCACAAAGAGTTGAGCGGTTGTAGAAAGCCCAATGTGCTCAAACGTGCTCACCAGCAGCTGATTTAGTGCCAAAGACAGCTGACAACAAAGTTCTTGTAGTGTCAGACATTTTTGATTAAACTCTTAGAGTGTGACTGCTGCTACTCTCAGAGTGTGATTGTGCTTGTCTGCGAGGAGCCAATGGGATTACACGAAACTCACAGGACAGCTACGAATACAGGAGTGGCAATAGCAAAATGTAAACATCTAATTAATTCTTATAAAATGATCACATTAATTAATAGCAGCCTACATTCCTGTGCCCTCATCCAGTGAGCTGCAAAGCTACCATGCATGCTAATGGACAGAAAGAAATATGATCCATGTTATAATCCATGTTGTCTTCTTTTACACAGACAGCTCCAAACTCCTCTTCTTCGCCTCTTAAAACATGGCATAACATTGCCTCTAGAATACTGCAGACTCGTTTCTGTTCACACGAGCCTATTTTGTGCACAAGCCCAGATCGTGCTGATTGATGACCTAAACAGAATGTAGTAATTTTCTTTAATCAGAGACAGGCTTGTGAGATCATGTGCAATATGCCAATAATCTATCATGCCCTGTAAATATACCAAGCCAATCAGAGGTCTATTGTGACTTGGACAACACATTATCACTCAGTCGGTTATAGAATTTTCTGCCATGAGGGGAATATTGGGATCATCACATACGGTGTGACAAGTTATAATCTTAAAGACCTCAGATATTGCAGAGTCTAAAACCAGCTTAACCTAATCCACTTTTTACTTTTCAAGCAAAATTTCTGGTGGCATGAAAAGACATGATTGTACAATGTCTTATGATTAAATGTAAATGTATACTGAAATCACCAGCTTCTACATCTCACTGATACACACACACACACACACACAACTCACACAGCTCACACATTATAAAGCAGTTTGTTATATAATATACTGAAATGTTTAGCCACTGTTCTTAGCCATACTATGCAGTGAAGCATCATTTATTTAACTAGCAGCTTGGGCAGCCTTACGTTACATTTGTATGTGACATTCACAATGAAATTATTCATGTATGCATACTGTCACTGCATGCATTAGAAAGAGCTCATTATATTCAAGAAGTGATGCGCAAAAGTGGATCCTGTTCTCATTTTCAGAACGACCTTCTTACCTTAAGTCACACTCTTCAAAAGTATCAGAAATACATTAGAATGCATTAGTATGTATGAATTAGAATGTATTGGAGCCAATAAAACCTATACTTGCAGTAATGGCTGTGTTCATTACGTTTAAATGAACAGCTCTCCTCGGTTTCCATTGCATAGGCAATGCTGTGTCTTTTCTGAAATGTCAATACACTGGCATGTGCTGTTAATTTGATGCATGAATCTGTGTTGCTGTGTTATGCAATTACCTTATCTTACTGAGTTATGATCTGTAGCTCTGATCAGTACAAATTGCCTTTGCAGGATGAAGGGTACGGCAGCACTTTGTAGATGCAGAAATGGAAAAAGTTAAACAGAAACACAGAGTAAGAAAGAGTAAGTGCAGAAGTCATAATAAAACATTATTTTTAACAGAATCCAGTGTTCCGCCAACCACAGACCAATCATGATATAAATACAATTCCTAGTGATATAAATCATAACCATAAATTGTTGCCTTCACGCATGAGAAAACACAGTAAAGAAAGAAAGAAAGAAACATTGTATTGCCTTTATTTCCAAAAAAAAAAAAAAAGCAGGATTAGTGTTGGCCAGAGATGACTTACATGGTATCTTGCCAGTATTTTGGCATTTCATTAAACTGCCCATATTCTAAGGGCGAAAAAATGTAGGGCATTCAAAAAGAGAAAATCAAACCGCAACAGGAATTGGACCTTTCCCTCTGACAAGCACATTCTCCCCTGCCAAAAGCTCTGAACCAGATGCTCTCAAAACCAATGCTCTGAGCTGAACAGGAAACCAAATGTAACTATCACTACAGTAAGTGTGGAAACAATAATCAGAAGCGATTGTTTGTTTGAAGGATGTGTGTGGAGGATGTGGCTATAGAATGGTTATAGCAGCCAGGCAGTTCAGAGGATGATGGAGATGGGGAGAGATTAGAATATTGGCTTTGATTACCTGTGTGGAGAGGTAATGGAATAAGATGCATTGGCCTAGTGGACCCATCACTGGAGTACCTCATAATACCTTAATGAAATGTGGCAGGGACAAGGTGTGTGGGGTTGGAAGTATTATCACAGCACAGGGGGAAATGAAAGTCCACTGAAAGCCCTCTAATCTCAGTATAGTAGGAGGAAAAGCCAATAAGAATTTGGTAATAAAGGCAGAGGCTAGGATGAATGGAAGAAGGCATTGGCGAGCATGCTGCAATCATGCCCCTGGCCTGCTCAGCATGGAAAAAGACAGGAACTAGTAACAACAATGGCACATACATCCAACACACACTGCCTGTGCCGAAGAGAGGAAATCTGATGTACAATTTTGTACAAAAAAGCTGTTGTACAATTTATGATCCAGAGCACTTCAAATTCATTCAGCCTTAAATCAGTGCTTGAAATGCTGATTAATACACAAATAAGGAATAAAGCACAACAATACTATAGAAATAATAACATATTATAGTGAAAGCATTAATATAAACCTTGCAGCCTGAACTACTGTCAGAGCTGTACTGTTATAGAATATTAATCAACACCTTTTGACCAGTAAGAACTGAGAACTCAACAGCCTTGTGGTATAAGTAATTAATAATAAATCCTTTTTTTTTTTTTTTATGTGTACAAGACATCCTGGTCAGGCTACCGTTATATGAAGTCCTTGAGAATAATTTACTGAGCTGTCCTGGTAGTTTTTACTGACGTTTCAGACGTTTGTGCACCTTTTTTTTTTATTTATTTTTTTAAGAAAAGGAACAAGGAAGTAACTTCTACACAGTTTAAGGACATAATGATGGATGGCTCTGTCTCCAAGTAAGCTATGTTTAGAAGTTAAGTGAGGGTCACGCCAGGGTCATGCCCTTGGAGAAGCCGGAAGACGCCTGAATGTGCCCATATGCTGATTATTATACTGGTATGCAGGGTTATATCAGGTTACTGGCAAAACCCTCATTTATCCCAGATGATGATAAACAGCTCATCGTGTCATATGGAATAATGCAGCTGAGCGGATCCCAAACTCACAGGTTAGAAGTATATCACAAGTTATATCACATTCAGAAAGCTAATAAACAAGCATTTTAAGCAACATTATATTTCATCATTCACTATGAATATCTTTAGAAACTCTATTTGCCTATTTCTCTTCATCTGCGAAACACTAAACATCCTGTTGCTATACATTTTACATTTCTTTGTCTTCTTCCTTTTTTTCCCCGTAGGATAGGTAAAATCTCTCTTATAAAAACAGCATTGTGTGTAATAATGTAATCTTAACACTTAAGGAGATGGAGCAATGAAAATGTACCTATAATGCACAAGAGCAAGCATTAGCTAGCCACATTCACTGCTGATCTATGAGTGAATTTTGGGGTAGTCTGGGAAAACCCTTAATCAAATGTTGACATTATCTACTATATATTGATCTGAAAAATTACGACTCTCCTGAACTGAAATATGTTTTTATTTTACATGTGTCAACCAAATTTGAAGTTCTAGCATTTAAAAATCTCCCCCAAAGTGAAATGGGAGAAAATCACATTTAAAGGTTCTGACTGAGCATCACAGACAGTTTAACAGTCAGTAACTAATGACAAACTGAAGTGATTACGCTTATATCCATTTTTCTACAGCACACAGCTATCCAACAACCTGTCTTTCACTGTGCAAGGAAACCATGCTTACTCTATCTAGCAACTTTTTAGACATCATTAGGAAGAAAAACATTTCAGGTTCGCTGATTATATAAATGCATGGTTTCTTAAAGATGTGACGTCAAAGTAAGTTTTCCAAGACTGATAACAACACAATAACAATAACCATGTGTTAAGATCTACTGTACGCTGTCCTGGAAAAAGTGTTAGTTTAATCTTTTAAACCCCCAGGACCTGTTGACACACCCAGAAATTCTTCATTCTTGTAACCACATACCTTCCCTATTCATTTCACTTACTTACAGTATGTACTTACTGCATATATGAATAACAGATGAATAACTGAATAATACATTTTTTACAGGCTAATTTTCAGTTTGTTTAGAATTCCTGATTGTTCTTAACGAAGGAGGAGTTGGGGCTCCTGAGTGGTGCAACAGAAAAACTTTCACTTTATTGCTGGCAGACTGAGTTCATATCGTGATAATGCCACATACACTGATAGCAAAATTGGCCAGAACAACATGTATGTGTAAGAGGGCAGTTAACTCTTTCCTCCGAGTGTGTTCAGCTGTGACATAACATGAGCAGCAGTTTGAAAAGATGTGCCTTGTATCATGGAGGAAGCAAGTGCTAGCCTTTACCCTCCCTGCTGTCATGTGATATGGGAGAGCTAGCTAGTGGATGGGAACTGGCAAAAGAGAATAAATTGGGAGAAAATGGTGGTTTAGACAAATTTCTGTTCAATTCAATTCGATTTTATTTGTTTAGAACTTTTAACAATGGAGATTGTCACAAAGCAGCTTTACAGAAATCTATAAATTCATTAGAAAAATTTTAAATTTATTAATTTATCCCTAATGAGTAAGCCAGAAGCGAAGGTGGGAAGGAAAAAACTCCCTGAGACGATATGAGGAAGAAACCGTGAGAGGAACCAGACTCAAAAGGGAACCTATCTTCATCAACACCGGATAGTGTAACTATAAATAATTCCCTTTTATAACTGCATACTATATGGTCAAAAAGTGCATTGTGTAACCACGAACGTTCATTATAGTTTACACATGAAGTCTGTTTTGTTATCAGCGGTTCACTGATGGAGACTTGAGTGCAGAATCGTTCGTGGGAATTGCAGTCCTAAAGCTATCAAAGCAATTGTAGTCCCAAGCCATCGGAGCAAAACTGTTCATATCAGTTGAACAGTTTCGAAGCCATCCTCATGGTTTTTAAGTGGTATCATCCACAGTAATCTCATGTTACTTTAGGTTGTCCATGTGGGGCCATCCTTAGCAGCAACGAGTGGTTTCCAAATCATGAGAAATCCAACCAGAATTAGGGTATAAGGATGGATCAGGCAGGTCCAGAGAGCAGAAGTGGCCAGGATCACTGGCATCTCAGGAGTAGCATGTGGAGCTCGACAGAGAGACAGAGAGGGAGGGAGGGATAGAGAGAGAGAGAGAGAGAGAGAGAGAGAGAGAGATTGGTAGGTATGATAATTGTCACGTGATGGTTAAAGAATACTGTATGTACATAGTGCATGCAGGCACACTGGCAATACACAGACATGAGGGCGCCCTGGGACATAAAGCAGCCAGCCACTCCACCGTCAAAAAAACCTCACAAATGAGTTGGTGCAAAACGTGTTTTGTTCACTAATGTCCCAAGATTTCGACATCCCATGACCCTACTGATAGTTTTGTTAGAACAATAGCCTACTGTTCTGAAGAACTGATTCAGTATTTCACAACGTCACTGTTAAAGTAGCACCATAATTCTTCTGTTTTCTCAACCACACACAAACAAGCACAAGCAAAAGTTGTTTAGTTGCCTTCTCTTTCTTTGCGTTAAGTCAATGCTGGCAGTTTTGGCTTTTTGCATGATTTGGGCGTCTGTATGACTTACAGATGTGTGACACAAAGCCGATTCAGACAGTGAGGTGTTAACAGCTGGTGGTAGCAGCTGCACAGTAAACATGGTCAGCATTCAGTTAACACCTGATTTAGACACTTGATTTAATACTGGCTATTTCCCTCTGAATCTGATTAAATTATCTTACTCTCTAGTTCCTTTTCTCTGGTTGTTAAAGTGTCGCTATGGCAACGGTTTGTAGCATCAGAAAATGCTGTAGTGCATGTGCTTTGCTTGAAAAGACATTGTCATAAAAGTATGCATGATTACAAATAATGTTTATGACACAGAATTATACCTGCTGGTTCTGGTCTTTTATACATACATACATACATAATCTTTCTATATATGTTTTCTGTTTTCAAATATTTGATCCGGTTCTACCCTGTGGTTGTAATACTATCTTTAATATTAAAGTTAAAGTTATGATGTACTGGTTCTTGGCTTCTGTACTGTTTAAACAGCACTCAACCATAGCCAGACTGTTTTGACTTTAATAAGGGCAAGATGAATGACTTAAGTTTTTGAATCTTTTACAGGGACTTCCCAAAGTGCCCGCTGAGCTCTACTGTTTGCCTCTCATAATTAGGTCCACATGAGGTCAAATAGGGACCTTAACTTAGTGCACATCACATCCAGCATTTACATATTACATATTTGTGGCCTATTCATACACATGGAATGAATGAAAAGATTTAGGGTTATTACACAAACCTACATACATCTTACAGAGAGAGAAAGGAAGAGTTGGAAGGACCAATCAAATCTCAGGAAAAGAGTGTGACTTTGAAGAACAGCCAAAAGGTTACTGTTAACAAATTGAAAAGGTTTACTCAGAGCTCTATACAAAAAGATGCATGCCCGTTAAGTATAATTTGTGTGTGCATTATTTATATTCGTCTAAGGTCATAGACAAGCACTGAAAAGAAATTACCTCTGTTACTGGCTAGAGCTCAGAGTTGGTATGTGAAAGCGTATATACATTAATAACGTTTATTAAATAGTTTGATATTTTGTTTGTTTTGGTGGCTTTTTTTTACGTCTGTTTAACTACAGCACATGGCTATCCAACAACTTGATCAAACTTAATTGACATTCACTGTATGAGGAAATCACATCTGGCTAGCGAAGACATCAGTAGGCAGAATGACTGTTATACTGGCTCTTTACCCAACATGATATTTGCAGGAAGATAGCCTAGGCAGGTTAAAATGTAAATGCAAACATTTCCATGTAATTGAAATATATTTATGTTTTTTAAAGTATACGCAGAAAAACCCAATTTTGGCTGAAACCATATCTTTTTTGTTAACAGACTTTTTTTGTCAGTTTGCCAAAACTCAGCTTCAGCAACATCTGATTTTCATCTGGTTTTCGCAAATGATATTTAAGGAGTATCACATGAGCAAGTGTGCAGTTATACTGAATATTGGCAAAGCTGTGATTAAGCGTAGACACGAAGCCACAGACTGAGTGCTGTAGGAAATCACAGCCGTGCCAATATTCAGGATAACTGCACAGTTGTGAGTGTGATATTGCTTTTAAACAACAGTTCTATAAACAAGAAATTAATATCGAGTAACTGACATTTGGGACACAATATGGCCAAATGTTTTGTTTATTTTTGCTAGCAGAAATAGATCCTGAACAAGCCACATAGACTAGCTGGCTAGCTAGCTCACACTGATTTGTACATTCCCATTAAAGGTGCTTCTAATCAAATTGGCTTCGCTTCTTCCTTTTTATCTTCATCTGTAGAGCTTTCATATTATAAGTCAAAAGTTACATTCATAAAAAACGTATTGTTTGCCATGTCTGCTGGTGAGGTCACTAACTCTACTGTAGTAACGGTTTCAAAAATCACAGTGAAACGTTCCAGTGCGGCTACGCTAAATATAAGCACTCTTGGAATGCCGCTGGACCAATCAAATTAGACGTATGTATCCAAATAGACGTGAGTATACAAATACCTATATAAAGTGTAGCCTGTAAACTCTCAAAACAACACACACACACAAACACACACACACAGAGGGAAAGAGCAAAACACAGTCTGCACTTCTTTGTCACTTCATCTTGAACCAAGCTCCTTTCGTCTTTTGCGTCTATGTGTTGAGTCTGCCACCGTAG